>JAHZNF010004328.1:0-10970 GCA_027744215.1 Troglopedetes dispersus
CTCAACTCCACCGCTATCTCATTCTCCCTCGCGTAATTAGAGTAATGGAACTAACTATTTGCTAACTTTAAATTATGCTGGAGAATTAACCCGCTTCCTTCTGGCTTCCTTTTCTCTGTCCTCCGCTTCTCAAAAGTGTGTGTGCAGAGTGGTGAGAGGTTCTTCTCTTGCCAAGCACTTTGTTGGCTGGTGCAGTAAGGGATAATTGCCGACAAGAGGAAGGGCAGTATATTCTCCACGATTATGATTTTAGTGAGTTGAGGAAGCGAATTTCCGTGCTCCATTCACCACTCCTTTTTCCTCAATTGGTGGGAATACAATGAAAATGAGCAGGTTGCCTTGAACACTTTTATGTGGCTAGATTTAAGTTTTTGACCACAGAGCTTCGCGCGGCCGTGCAATATTCCACTCCATTCTAGATTATTGTCGTCAAACTCGAGAGTGCGAGTGGAGAGGGGCAGAAAATTTTCAGAAGAAAAGGGAAAAAGCCACACAGACGGTAATTCAATAAAATTTGTGGGTGTCTGGAGAAATGGGGTAGTCCTGCTCAGCTCGAAATTACAACTTTATACCAAACCTTCCCAGTTCCATTGCTTTTTATGCTGCATATGTGCGTCTCCTCACAATATCTCTTATCGCTTGTGTCTAATAATGCAAGCGTTTATGCGCACAACTTAAAGTCTGGAAATATACATGTATACATCCGGACAATTCGGAAAACGCGATGGAATTTGTGCGGTGCACAACAAAATTCCTGAAGTATCCAGCAAACGCCTACACGCACAAAAAATGTTATATACCAGAACACTTCCGTCGTTTTTTTTTGGTAGCGCTTGCTTTGCATATGTTTCACCTCAAAAAAAAATTTTCCGGGAAAAAAGCTGAAAAACATTATTTGAAAAATTCGCGACAACAATAAACAGCTCCGATTAATGTGTCAAAATAAAATGAACACCACATTAGTCTCTCCATTGCTTCCAGGAAAAAAATGGGTGACCCTTCCTAGCTCGAAAGAAAATTCTCATAGATGTCGGCAGTTAATAAAAAAAAGAAGGACAGTGTGGATTCAGACTGTCAGTTGAATGAGCACTCTCCAAATTTCAGAATGTCTCCTTAAATAAAGTGGCGAGAAAAAAAAGGCGGTCAGTTGTTCCCTTCCTTTTCTCTACCTTATCAAAACTAGAAGAGGGAAATTGAAAAAAACACTTGTATGATTCTCTCCTTCTTTTCGTTGACGGATGAATGGACAATGGAAATGAGATTTCTGCACATCCTTTATTTCCCTCTTGCCCTTTTCCACTGGCCTGCTTTTTTTTTGTTAAGCCCTCGTGGCAAATTGCTCTGGACGTGGGTAATATTAACCTACCCTACCATCTGCCCGCTTTCCAATAATTCATGAAGGAAAAAAAGATACAAACACCTGCACTCTGCACACCACATCCGCACCAATGATAATACACTTGTTTTTTTTTATTCGATTTTAGCGTTTGAATCACTGGCTGTTCCCATCTGCTTCATTATTTGTCACTAGTCGGTTACTTAACATTCTTCTTGAGACTCTCCGATAGTTGCATGGTCCCGAAAATAAAATAAAATAAAAAAAAGAAATCAGAGTGAATGTGGCATGACATGGGATATAATACGGAGGATTATGTTGGTACACATTAAAGCAGGCGTGCAGGCACGTACTCCGCTCTTCCCACTTGAAAATTGTTTGTCAGTGCGGGCAACCCAAGATGCAACACGAACCAAAGTGTGTACCCAACATCTTCTGGTTTTACTCTTGAGATCACCATACGAAATGAAAAGAGAGGAAACACAAAATATATATTCCATGTTGCTTCTAGAAGAAGATGCACAGTTAAGGGAAATAGAGCAACCACGAAAATGGCACGAAAGGACGAGAACTGACTAGAGAGAGAGAGACTGTGTGTGGTGGGTCTGAATAAGGAATTGGAATAGTAATTAGAGGAGAAAGTAGGGAATGAGTTTCAGTTACATGCGGTGTACTAGACCTCATTATTGAGCATCGGGGATCATAAGATGCTGTATACGATTACTCACTACTAGTAGTCTGTAGTATGTTTGCAGATATGAAACAAATTTCTAAATTTGACGTTTACCAACAAATATCTGCCACATTAACAATTGCAATGATACCACTGCCATTGAACAGAATAATTAAAAGATATTTTAAAGAAAATTAACAAGTATTTTATAGCACATTTAATGCAGTGTACTCAGAAATGGCTCAACCAGATGAACTTGATAAATACGACTTTCATTTTCACACACTTGAGCACAAAAGTTAGGGATAATATTCGATGGTATCTCCTCTTAGCATAGCTCCAAGGTTTATTTCCTGTTGTCTCTGCAAAACAATGTGTTCTGCACTAGGAACGAGATAATAACTTAATGTACGCTCGAATACTCTTCTCTTTTTTTTTCTCGTGTACACATACAAGTAGACGGCCACTCAGAGATTTTTTTTCTATTTCCCTTATTCCTGTCTTTCAGAAAGAATAAAGCATTGTGTGTGAGTCGAGTACTACTTTTTTTTGCGCCATTGTATATCTATGGTGAAGGACTCAATTCAATATTTGAAGGAGGTAAATAAAATGTAATGTCATACTCTCCATCTCCTCCTCTCAATCTTCCTCCATTTTTTATTCTCCCTTGTCTTGTGCATCTTTTTTTTACCAACGCTATATTTATTTTCTTCGTCATTTCCTCCTTCTTCTTCCTTGGTGAAGTAATACCGCTTTCGCTTTGCTTACATTGCATGTCTTGGATTGTAGGATTAGAGTGGGATCTCGTAGGGATTTTCCTTACTACTCCTACCCGCTGCTTTTTTTTCCTTCCCAGCTTCAACTTTTTTGAATGAGCAACAATACCGAATGAAAAAATATATAGTACTATGAGGTGGTGCAAGATACGAGGTGAATGTGTTTGAATATATTTTTGGTGAACAAAAAAAAGGAAGGAAACACAAAAATATATATACCAGGACAGTCAAGAAGAAAAAGTGGTGCAGAATGACCAATAAGTGGAGCAGAAAGGAATGGGGAAAATATATATCTCTCTTCCACATAACGGAATTTATGTATTGCTAAACTCTAAAGCAAAAAGAATTTTTTGTAGTTGTGAGCACATCCTCCATTTTTTATTTATCTTTAATAATAGCCATTCGATAAGTGTCCCTGTATTAATGACCAGATTTTCAGTTGTGTACACAATACAACAACAACTTGTGTCTTGCTTTTTTTTTGTTGTGTTTTTTTGTGTGTTTGGTGTGCGGTCATGTTCTATGTTTTTTGTCAACGAGCTTGTTGGTTTCCTACATACTTGCTCACAAGTATACCTACATAGATGATGATCACATGGGAATCTTTACAGAGGTTGAATTTCGTGTTGATAAGAGTCACTCCTATGCTTGCTATTGTCTGAGAGTATAAAAATATTTTGTAATGTAAAATTCTTGAGGAAAGTGAATTGCCTGCCTTTCAGACTTTTTTTTTCAGTGGTGGATTGTATAAATATATGTTTCAACGAATTACTCCTGTCCATATGTGCTCCACTAGAAAAAATGCACGGAATGATTTCCTTTTGTAGTTTTTGTGCTTTTTTTTAGACTGAAGAAGAGCGTAGATTTTGACCTCCACCTCCATTCGTCATAGCAGAAGGGATTTGTGGCTGGAGTTGTTGTTTGTGTGTGATGTGGTGATGAAATTACTTAATTTATTTGCAAAAAGAGAGCTCCATTTCTCCTCCCTTTTTCCCAACGTCTCCACAATATGTTTTCTATTCCACTAAAAATCAAAGTAGCCTTATTTGGAAACAGCTTGCTTGCATCTGCATATCTGTAACCATATGTTTTTGGTATGCTGGGAATGATGATGTTTTGATAGTGGCTGATGAATCCACTCAAGTTATCTTAAGATATGTGTGTGCTTTTCACTCACTCCTCTCAGGGGACTTGTGTGAATCTCAAGATGCTTCGAGAGTGTGGGCATAACCTCGGTCTTCATCAAGTCAGAGACAACAAACAACTCCGCTTACCTTCTCTATGACGAAAAAAAATATTCAAGGAGACGAGCCAGGTTGAGCAAATTATGGCCCACACAGACACTCACAAATTCATCATGATGATCATCATGACAACACATATTTACTGCTTTTATCTTTTTTCTTTGTGCTTCCTTCCCCTTCATTCTTTGCGCTTGACACGAGTCAGTTTCTTTTGTGATTCCGTATTTTTACTTTCTAATGGAATATCCTGATAGTTAAAAAAGAAAAGAATAGAAAAAAAAGCATCAACATCTCCATTTCATTCTTATCATGATTGCTACTTCCTTTTCGCACATATTGTGAACATATTGGAAGATTTCGTGATCATCGTCACTTCCCACTTCTTCTTCTTTTCACCACAATCATCATCATTATTATCGGTAGTCTTGCAAGTGTGAGACAACAACATCATAGATCCAATAAACAATCCTCCAACAAAATATATATATATATATGTTTGGCAAAAAGTTGATGACGTGTGCGTGTGATCGTGTCTTTTTTTAACCAGTCTATGTATGCTTGTATTCCTTCACCGCGGCCGCAGGGAAAATACCAGATTTTCTTTTGTATCCCAGCACGCATCCCACATTTGCTCTCCTTCACTTTTTTGCAAATGAGGAACGTGCCTACAAAAATAAAACAGATCGGAAGGGAAAAAGCGGCCCACTCTAATTTGTTCCACTGTTTGCATACACAATACTAAAAATGGGAGAAAAAAGAGGTTAAAATAAAGGGCTTGAAAAAAAAGAGACATTCAAAAAGACGTGCCTTTTCCTTTCAACGCCCCCGAAGAAAACGATGTTCCAGTTCTATGATAACCTTACATGTGGTGTGCGTACGCACAGTACGCAGCAAACCCATTACCATCTTAAAAAGAGGGGATCTTGTTATAAACCTTTTTTTTTCTTTTTCGGAGAGAAGAAATTTAGCTAATATTGTAGCCATTATAAGCTAGCTTGAACTTTTGCCCTTTCACTTGTATAATGGTCACATATAAAAAAATTAAATAGGCTTGAAAAAAAAGAGACATTCAAAAAGACGTGCCTTTTCCTTTCAACGCCCCCGAAGAAAACGATGTTCCAGTTCTATGATAACCTTACATGTGGTGTACGTACGCACAGTACGCAGCAAACCCATTACCATCTTAAAAAGAGGGGATCTTGTTATAAACCTTTTTTTTCTTTTTCGGAGAGAAGAAATTTCGCTAATATTGTAGCCATTATAAGCTAGCTTGAACTTTTGCCCTTTCACTTGTATAATGGTCACATATAAAAAAATTAAATTGAAGGTTTCCACACTCAAAGCTTATCCTTTATAGCTGCAGTGTGCACACATTTTATAAGACAATTCTTTAATGTTTCGAGTGGACCCGTATTTTTTTCTTCTGAGGAGAGTATATATCCTCCCACTGATCCTCTCATCCTAAACTATGGTGACATTATAAAAGAGAGGTAAACAAGTGGAGAGCACCCCAAAATAAAAAAAGGTCTTCTCGTTAGAAAGTTCCACGGTCCTTAAAAGAAAATTCTACACACATATCTTCTTCCCTATCTGAGTACTTACAATTCTGCGTCCACATTTGTTTTCTCCCTTTGTTTTCTCCAAAAAAAAATAAAGAGGATCTGGTAAATGAATGGCAGCCAGTAATTTCCCTTACGTGACACGTACGTCTCTTCTGTGAGAACAAAGAAACTTTTTTTTCCTTTACGTCCACTCTGCTTCCATAAATCCATTTGATATAGTGTACATAAATAGATAAGAATATAGATATCTTTCAAGTTGTGGAAAAAAATACTCTCATCTTGTCCATTCATTGAGGATTCCTTCCTGACCATTTGGAAGGGATTTTCTATATTTTTCCTCGTTGTCATTCTAAAGCTTATGAGGAGCACCCAAGAAATTCGTAAATAGAAGGGATCAGAATAAAAAAAGGAGAAAGGGATTTCCTCTTTAAAAAAAAGAGGTGTTACTACTACTTTCATTATAAGCTTCACTACCCACCGCTGCCCTTTTTTCTTCTTCCGAAAGAATGACAAGCTCTCATGTGAAGAACGTCATAGAAGAAGTTTGTATGCTCAGAACTACTTGTGGATTCACTTTTAATGTTATTTGACCAGAGTTGTTTTGACAACGCTTCTGTGTGCACTTCCAATCTCCTCAGGTTTCACTCAAGAAATGTCAACAAGGAGAAGAAGAAAACAAGAGTCAAGAGAGAGATATATATTCCTTCCCTTTTTATTATTATTTTCTTTCGTAGTTGAAAAAAAAATTTATTCTACTCCAGTTGATAAGATAATTTTCAAGTTAGTTGTGACGTAATATGGCTTTGTGTAAAATGGAGCTTTCAAAGGGAGTCTTTCCTTTCCTTCATTGTTTCCAGCAGATGGTAAACAAACATTACCGATTCCGATTTCCTCTTCTTTTCTTTGAGAGTAGGAGTTTTTTTTGCGTCATTTCTTTCTTTCTTGTCGAACTAAACTAATATTGGTATCCTGGCCACATGGTCATCAGTCTTCGTCAGAGAGGCGCGACGTGAGGAGCAACAGAAAGAGAATTATGTATTCCAAAAAAAGAGAAAGGCAAAGATGCTCCATTCTATATATTTAACGTATAAATATGAGCGAAAGTAAAGGAGATAGCTACAGGAAAGGAAAGTAAAGAAGAGAGGCTAGGCTGAAGAAGCAACGAAAATTTGAAGGAGGGTCGCACCAAAAAAGAATGACTGACCGAGCAAAGGGAGTTGGGAAAGTGAAAGGTGTCTGCTAAATATGGAGAAGTGCGCTCCAGGCCACGAACATCAGAAACCAGACACTTTCCTGGTAATTTATGAAGAAACAATCATTTTGACAAGATGCGATTTGTCTTGTCTTGAATATTATTGAGTCCTATTGATGAAATATTGTTGACCACATTTTAAGTTGAAACGTAATTTAGGCACCTATTTATAATTTTTAAAGAGAAAAGCATACATTTTGCGGTTTGGACAGACACACGTTTTAGCTGCAAGCGTTCTTTTTTCATTCAGGTTATACATATTCTAGCTTTCAAAAATATGATGGCGTTAGATAAAAGCAAGACAAACTTGATTTTATCTGGCACCTCCTCATGTTTATATGTATAATATGGCTCGCACCCTGTGGACAGGTTTCTTGATGGTGCAGTGTCAGCACCACCAGGATGAAGGCTTTTCATGACACTGACTTTCCCCTGATTAGTGATTCACTGAGAGAAAATAAATGAATAATATGTTGGTGGTCTACTGTCTAGTGTCCTTCCTCCTCCTCTCCTTCTCCCGCTGAATTAATAAGCCAAAATGAGAAAAAAACGTAAATTGAGTAAAGAGAACGTGAAAGGGTTAGTCACTCTCAGCTTCCCTCTAATATTCTTTTTTTTTCGTGAAGCATTCAGAATACTGAGACACTCTAAAGCTCTTGCCTGTCCATCTTTGCCAGAGCATCCATGGGGAAATCAGAGGGAAAGTGGGCGAGCAAAAAGAAAGTTAGTTAAGCAGTGCACTCTACTTTTTATGTAGGCAACCTATAAAAAATATTAGTAAAGGTAAATTTTAATTTGGAGTGAAGTAAAAACTCAGCACAATTTATAAACATAATTTTAGTTGACGATCCTCCAAGAATGACAACTTTTATACATTTATATTTTTGGCTAAAAAAAGTGAAAGTTTTTTTGGAGTATACCTTAAGCCGCAAGATTTTGTTGTTGCATAAAGTAGCTTCCCTGATTTTTTTAAATAGCTAGGATAATGCAAAGTATCCTGAAGACAGTCACTTCCGACTTCGGTTTGCTGAGCTAAAGTTTCCCCAAGGCGGGTTCAAGCAACAACAGAGACCCTAGATAAGGGATAGACCAGCCTCCCTCTTATTCCTCTCTGACATGCAGAGATTGTTGCTGAATTTAATCTCTTTACTTTTACCCACCCCGTCAGCCCATTTCATAACTGAGATGTAATGTTACAGAGACATAAAATTGTAAATAAGGTAAAAGTGGTTCCACTTGAGAAGAAAACTTCTTGAGGCAAGTGGTGGTGGTACAGCGTTCGCTACTTATCTTGTGGTTGCGCAATATAAGTACCAACTAACAAAATAGTAAATCTCAGATTGAAAATAAAATTGTGTCCCTAAAAAGACTCAACTTATACTTTCCCCTTACCTGTCAACAGAGCAGGGTTCGGAGCAATCTGAGAAAGACTTTTTTTGTTGCATAGGTACTTCTCTTAATAAGATAATAATAATAAATAGAGCATTCAACTAACGTACTCAATGTGGGTGGAAAAGGGTCGAAAAGGATCAAAGTCTTCGAGGAAGATGACAGGATTTAGCAATTCCTCTGTATCTCCTCAGTGTATTTCCACTTATACCTGAGAAAAAAAAGAAAATATGGAAGGAGCTCCCAAACAAAAGCACCATTGTGCCAAGGAACAAGATAGAAAAAAATAATAATAATAATATGCGCTCTTTTCTTTTCTTCCTATTCTGTTGTGCGCAAAAAAAGGAAGTCATGAAGTAATAAACATATCCATGCATACAAAAGGTGGATTTTGTTTTCAGGGCATTGTTGCTTCTGGATTATTCAGGAGGTGTCAGTCAGGGGGGCATATTTAATCTTGACTTGAAAAATTGAAAGTACATAATAGATAAGAAAGAAAAAAGCTCCTACTACCATGTCAAAGATTAATATTGTATTCCTGGAATAATCATTAGGATATATTTATAGTCTTTTTTGGAAATAAAAAGGAAATGGGAAAAAAAATGATGGAAAAAGAGGTGGAAAGTGGATTTTTTTTCTTGTTGTTATTTATGTGTATTTTTGTGTGTGGGCTGATTTCTTTTTTTTTGCGGACGGTGGTGATGGAGAAAGCTCCCCGAGCTCGTCCTTTTTCCCAGCTGATATAAAATATGTTCCTTCTATTTTCGATTTCTTCCGATTATATTTTGGAGCTGGTTGGTGTGTGAGTGAGTGAATCCGTGCTGATAATGACTTTTTTTCTTGAGATTGAGACCGTATATTCATATATTATATCACTTCCTGTCTATTATTTCCAAGGAGCAGATGAACGAAAGAAATGGCGGTGGTGTTTGATATAGAACTCAGCACAAGGTAAAATGCCATTATTGTCTAGGAAAAAAATAGAAAGGAAATGAGGTAGGTAGGATGACTGGAGGGGATTTTTTTGTGGAGACGCAATAAAATGAGAATAATCTTAGCCACGGTTTATATTAACTCATTCTCTGCAACCACTATATTTGAGGGAAAATGGAACCGCTGCTGACATTCGTAGAGCTCCATTATTGGGTGACCTTGCAACATGATTTTTTTTTACCAAGAGACGTGTAACATTTTTATGCTTTCCATTCACGCTTTCAAGATAACTCCAATCCCTTTATCCATTTCCCGGTCTCCACTCGTGGAACATTTTCAGAAGGAGACAGAATAAAAGGATTTGTGAAGCCGGATACAGTGCGCTTGATAGCAAATCTATTTTAGCAATAATTTGATCTTTGAAGGAGAAACTAAAATTTCTCACCGCAAAGGTATTTATATAAGATAATAGGATTAGTTTTATGTACATAGTACAAGATAAATGCAATAATGAAAAAAAAAATTGTAGACAAGAGTGTATTTAAAAAAAGGAATATTTTTTGGCAAGTAGGGGACAATGGAACTTGACCAATTCTAATTTTCTGTTTAGACGCTCTTCTGCTCCGTCGACGGCTCACATTATCAAAACCACATTAGCGAAGCCCACCTCCACCAACCACCACTACCCATCCGAACTTGAAGCCAACCAACCTCACATCATCCCACAGAGAAAAATAGCAAACCACAGAAAAATTATTTCTTTTCACAACAGATCATCAGTTTCGTTATTATTATCATCCGAGAAACTCGACTCGTAGGCAGCAGCTCCACTCTGAACAACAAAAAACTTGTTTCGGTTTTGTAGTCGTAGTATCCCAGAGAAAAACACAAAATATGAGACAATGAAGCAAACAAACTTCCATTTTTATTGGCCCATCAACGTCATCCCATAAATCAACAGTCAAAAGGGGAAAAAGCCGCCATCACCAGCAAAACCACCACTTTTCTGTTCCCCATAAACTCTCTCTCTCTCTCTCTCTCTTCCATCCGAAGCCACCCACCTCGTAAGTGTAGTAGTAATAAACTTGAAGTCAACATCAGTCAAAACAAATTTTTTTACATGGCATCCCATCACCACTAAAAAGGTCAGCGTGTCAATCCCTACTTTTGGAAAGAAAATATTATATACGGTTTTCCTACATGAAAAAAAATGATAACACATTTTATGATATTACATCACGTATAAAAATGGATGTGTCTACTCCATCTACACACAACTACACATGACAGAAAAAATTGATAAACACACCACACCACAATCCCGCAATGGCGGATTGTCATGCAATCGAAGGAGAAAAAATACGAGCCAAAAGTGATCCATTCTTCTTAAATTTCAATCATTCTCAATTCCATTTACAAATCGATAAATGTGGCTCGTTTTTTTCTCTCTAGTCACTCGAAGCAAAAAAAAAAAAGAATAGTGCTCCATGCATCCCTACAAAACATGGACGGGAACATTGTTATCCATGAAGGTTATGATAACTGTCGTAGGGACAAAAAAATTGCACTCGTCAATTTTCACGAAACAAATTTACAGGACTACTAGAGAAAAAACACTGCTTTCTTCTAGATTATTCTATACTTCTAAAAGAATTGAACAAAAACAAACACACACGCAAAAACTTGAATCAATTTAGACTCTTTTTTTTGTACAACTATTCCTATTATTTCGAGTATGATAACCACTTTCTTTGAACGTATAAAATATATAGCTATGATGATACTTAATGGTTTCTTTCATTGCG
>JAHZNF010004329.1:0-15393 GCA_027744215.1 Troglopedetes dispersus
TTTATCTTGCAGTCTTTGTTTGACGAAAATTAATCTGAAAGGGTCACCCAAAAAAATGGGCGCTTCCTTTGAGGTTGAATTTACTTGTGGTGATGGTTGCGGACTTGCAAAAAAGGAAAATCTGAACATATGTATATGACCGTTGTAGGTGAACACAGGATCGCGAAGGGTGGTCATTAAGGTGTCACATTGCAATGCCTAATCTTGTTTGAATAAATTAGCCAGTGTGAAATTCAGTACGTGAAACGACGTGAATGAGTGTCATGTAGGAACTACAAACAATATCCTTATGAAAATATGTTTTTGTTTTTCAGGGGCGGGAAGTGCGACATAATGCATCCCAAAGAGTAATCATCAGCAACAATCGTTTAGTCTTGCAGAAAGTGACAAGACACACGGCCGGGAACTACACCTGTTCGGCTACCAACTCGCAAGGATCATCCCAGAGCAACGTTTTGTCTCTTCGAGTGAAATGTAAGTTTGGAAAACGATTCTTTTGCTACTTACTTTACGTGTTCTCAGGAACTAGGCTGGCTTTTTCTAATAAATAACACCTTTGGAGTCATAACTTCATAACTTTGCAGCTTAACATACAGCTTCCCTTTCATGAATGAACACTTAATGTCGTGACTTCTTGATATTCTGTTCAAAACAGATCCGATTTTCGGGAAATGTGAGACTGTTCACGACACATCCAATTATTTTCGAAGGTAGAGTATTCTGCGGGGTTTATATATAGGTATCACTTTTGTATTCTTGGAATTTCAATCATGACATTAATATGAAGTCACAATTCCGATATCTTTGTAAAAAAAAGGTTTTTGCTTGCAACCGGGTACGATACTGCGTAACTGAAACTTAGTTGTACTAAATTAAAATAACCTCGCCGTGAACTAAAAGATTTTAGTATTGCACAACCCATGGATGCAAGACAGCTGATTATATTAGAAAAGTGAAAAAGGAAAATGCATTTCCTTTTATTCACCTTCCCTCCATATTTTACATGGGTTTCGATGTGGTTAAAATTAATAGGATAATCATGACAATAATAATAAAATAATAATAAAATGACGTACCCACAATGTAAATATTATGAAGTCCATTCGCTTGATACAACATCCGTATAAACTTGCTCAGGCGTGCGACTTCCAGTATTTGTTCATGTGTCTTTCCAGTGCAATCACAGCGATGTAGCGTAACTTTACGTGAAAGTTTTTTCATATCTTTGGAACGATGGGGATGCGCATATTTCATTTTTTTCGGCAAAAGCGAAAACCACTAGAGAACTCCCAGCTTTTTTACAATGGGTTTGTTTGCTTTTTAGAAGAGCTTTTACAGCTCTATCTTTTGCACTCATTTGATTTACTTCTGTTTCTGTATCCAAACGACAAAGCAGAAGGAAGACATTGTGAAGCACACCTGAAAAGGTCTGCATTATTTATGCACTTTTGTGTTTCATGGTACAATGTATAGAATAATGGAGCATTCATAATGCCTTGGAATACGGAGTGCAAGGGTAGCGACACGCTTTTGTCCTTGCTTCATGGATCCACAGTTATTGTGTATCATGTAAAACCTTTGTCGGAAACGTCAATTGGTTGAAGAAACAATATACCTTGGTTTTGGTGGCGGTCTAGACTCGAGACTAAAAGCTCTCCATATTGCATGGGCAACTCTGTTTACATTTTACAAATGTATTATGATATTTTTGGTAGTTTAATATTCAGGGAGCGTGAAATACAAATATCGAAGAACACTTATAATTTGCTTTAATGATCACTACAAGTCACAGAGGACAATGTACACGAAATACAATACAGCTCAGTGTTTACAATTTTTTGAGTTACAAATTGCGATGAATTGGAATGACTGCATTGATATTAATTTCACAAGCTATAAGTTTTGTACACACACGTGCAAAATGATATTGGAACATCAGAAAGGGGTCTTTGTGCTTAGTTCGCCAAAGTTTTCTCTACTCATTCGGGTTTTACCAAGTGACTTGCCTGCTTGTTTGGTGTGTGCACTGGTGGCACACTGTGCAAATTTAATTGAAGCAATAACCTTATCTTAGTTCCTTCCGGGACAATTTCCGTTCCTAAAAGCATGAAATAAAATATACATTAGTATATGAGGCCACACAAACGCTACTTCTGTATACTCTACTTTTGGTTCAAGTGAACGGAAGCAGGGCTGGTAGAGAAGGATGATTGTGATCTCATCTTTCAAACCAATTATAACTTCTAATTTAAAATGTACAGGTTTGTTTTTTGCTACAAATTGTAACCATTTACAAACTCTATGCCTTACGCAAAAACAAGGTGAGTATCACGTGCGAAGCTAAAATATAGTGAAACCGGAAATAATACATTATTTCATTTATTCATTTAATTTTTCTGCTCCTGGAACGAGGAACAATGATCTATTGTTGCTGAATGGAGGCATTGCCTGCTCAAACACCATTTTTTTCACAGTTTTGCTTGTTTTACAATCCAAACATAGCTGTACATGGTCGACTGGATCCTATGAGGCGTTGAAACTTAGGAATCCGTGTAGATTTAATGAGATATTCTTTGATGAGGGATGGAAAGCTTTATTTTGTTCTCTCCTGTGAATGCTCAATGTTACAATATTAAACCCTTTTTCCTACTTTTACCGTATTTTTCCACATTTCAAAGTGAAAAAGGTTAGCACTTTAATTATATTGTTTAGAACGTTAAAGTGTTTTACAAAAAAAAGAAAATATAAATTGCTTGGAAAAGTTCAATGAAATGAAAAACGATAAGGGAGTAGCAGGAATAAACGGGTTGCACGAGCAGAAACTTTTAGGATAATCTCGTCCTAAGCTTTTACGTTCTATAATATAGCAAACATACAAGTCTGCAGTGTATTGTTGTGTTTAAACAGTATTAATATAAGACTGCTACTATGATAACTTATACGATAAGCACACACACGTACGTGATGTTGATGAAGTAAAAACACTAGTGGGTAAATGGTTGAGAAGGGATTCCATAAATGCTGCAACATAGCTCATGTTTTATCTCACGTCAGAAATTTTCATCTTGGTTGTCACCTTCATCTTTTTATTAAAGGGACGTAATGTACATACTACTTAGGTTTACTTCGAAAACATTGCGTTGAGCCCAAGTATACACATACAACCTATAAAAGTCTACCCAATGTAAATTACACGCCACAAAATGCATAAAGCTCAGGTATCGATTGCAAAAACATTCTATCGGAAAAAGAAAATCAGGAGAAGATGAGCATAAAAGCCTTGAACACATTTTCAATGTTTTGTCACCATTTTTGTGTTCAGCGTGAGAATATGTATTCTAGAAAAATAGAAGTTACAAGAGAAAGGCATTATCCTGGTGTGAACCGAACTCGAGGGATTCAATGCACTGTGTTCAGCCAATATGTGTTTACGTCAGGCTAGTAACACGCACGGATATACAGTGAAAGTATTTAGCATGTGCTTCGGTTCGTTTTCCTGTTTGTACTTTCTTCCTTTTTATCGGTTTCTCATATGCTATTGTGCCACTGTTCCCTCGTTTTATTCTACCACCATACCAGGAGCTGGAAAAATCCTTTCGTTATTACCTTTCTTTATTTTTTCAAGGTGAATGGATTTAATGTGGCGTAATGTGTGCACACATGTACCTAGAAAATCTTTCTTGAACACAGTATGTGTATGCTGTGATGGTGGTAGGAATTCTAAGAGCAGTGGAGGGAGCAATCATGAATGTGTCCATGTAATATACATGGAAAAAAGCGATGAAAGTAGAATGCTGGTGGTGGTCCCATCACACAGGTCCTTTTGTGACATAAATATACACAGGAGAAACAAGGGCATGAAATACTTATTAAATCTTGTGTGCAAAGATTTCCCTACCTTTTGTAAACATACGCATTCTCTATATATTATGGTCGCTGTGATATTTTTTTGTAACGAAGGGAGCCCCACGCAGCTGGGAAAATAGAAGGAGAATCACACGCTGAGAGTTGGGCCTTCGGAACCCCGTACAAAATTCGTAAAACCAAACATGAAGCAAAATGGTGGAAATTTTTCACAAGAGCCAAAATACTATTGGTAATAGGAACTGCCACCTTTTGATTCCATGAAACAGCACAATTGCATCATTTCTTTTGCAAGTCTACAATAAGTATTTTTAGCAAGGTTTTGTATGAGTGAGCTGAAACAGGTTCGTAAAGTATGTGCATATTACATCATCCATGCAAGGAGAAATTGCCCTGTTTGGATTTTTTTCTAGAACACACATTGAGCTTGCAGGATGCAATAGTGAAGGTAAAATAGGGACGAATTTACTAAGAGACCTGAGGATCCGAAAACTTTTCTTTTCTGAGAACAGCGAAAATCCTTGTCCGCATCATTAGCTTTGTTAGTGCCGCACAATGTACAATGCAATGTGTGAGTGCATGCGGGTGTTCCTGTTCTTACACATTTCTATGGTTGTCGGGAAGATAATACATTTTTCTTCTTATCAAAGAGTGTGTACACAGACTTGTCTTATTAGTAGAAGCATAAAAATTCCAGAAAAAACCTAAAAAAAAGGACCAGCAACCAGCGGCAAGACTTTTAGCACTTTTTCCTCCTCTCTGCAAGAGACACCCTCCTGATGCTCCGAGCTTCTCCTCCTGTGTACATCTGAGTAAAAATGTCGGATTATCAAGTAAGTTAGCTGGTAGAAAAGAATTTCGACCCAACCTGGGTCTTGCATATTGTAGGTATTTGCTGATTTTTGTGGTATCTTTTTTAAAAATGTACACAGAGTCAGAACCTATCTCGAATAAAGATTCCAACAGGAGGACATTGCATTGTCTTTTGTGTTTAGATAGTTAAGGTGCTGTGTGCATATATTGGATGATGAGCAAAAATGCATGTATTATTCAAGACATTCATTACACTATCGTGATAATAGTTTGGTTGCCTTTCACATGAAACAAGGAATAAGCTTTTATGGTATTATCCCATCTTGAAAGAAACTGCACTGCTCCATTCATCTGAGACAGCTGATTATATTAGAAAAAGTGAAAAAGGAAAATGCATTTCCTTTTATTCACCTTCCCTCCATATTTTACATGGGTTTCGATGTGGTTAAAATTAATAGGACAGGTGAAAGCAAATCTGAAGAAGAATTGAATCGCTTCTCGACGAAAGAATGCAGTTTTTTATGTGTCACAAGTTACAAGATCGGAGATACTAATCTATCAGCTAATAAAGAAGACGGAAAAAGTGGAATGGCAAACTTTTGTGGCTGGCTTTTTAGTGGTTAGATGGATGCCGCTAGATTACATGCAATCTGTTCGAATTGTGATTTTGATGCAGATTTTCGTACTACTTTTTTATTGCCTGCGCTACTCGATCGAAAGAGAGAGAAAGAGCGATCCATAAAGTGATTCAATTGGCTCTACATTGTTTGTGAGTGTAACATATGTATTGTGATGTGCATACATACGTTCATTTGCAATTTTCTGCGCTCAACGAATTCGGAGCAATTTCCAGACCAGCCCATTATGTGTCTGTGCGTACATAAAAAAGGAGATTTGAAATGATGGAGAGGGAAACCCTTTATTATAATGGATTGAACAGGAACAGAGATAGAAAAAAGGGGAAAGTGGAAAAGGGATTTTTTTGTGTTCATGTGCTTTATTGCGTAATGTTGTTGTGAAGGACCACACGGAGAATGGCAGGAAGTCTGATCGAATTACTTGATATGGTCAGGGAAAGCATTTTGTTTTGTCAAGAAAATATGGCTTTCAGGCTTATCTCCCAAGTAGTTTGAACTTTTCTCCTTGACTCACTTTTACTTTTTTTCTTTTGTTTGCATCACAAACGTGCTACATCCCGTTTGTTTTCTGGAGTACTTGCGTGATTCCAATTTATCCGGAATTCACCATTAAAATAAATACGAAGAATTGCGCTTCCATGTAATTTTCTTTTGTTTGCATCACAAACGTGCTACATCCCGTTTGTTTTCTGGAGTACTTGCGTGATTCCAATTTATCCGGAATTCACCATTAAAATAAATACGAAGAATTGCGCCTCCATGTACCCACTCCCACTCACCTTGGGATGGAAAAGAGAAAAAAAGGAGGAAATCATAGATTATGCATCTCTGACTGTTCGGAAAATGGTATATTCGTTTTACGTCATTTCTCGATTTTTTGAGGAAAAGAAAAGAGGAAACAACACAGTTTCACAACCCTCTTCCTATTTCTGTTCGTTTAATTTTGCTGCGAAATTGGAGGAACGAACGTATTGCCTAATCTTGATAATCTTGGCGGTAAATCTATTTCATATTTCGTTCTACACCTATTTCCATTTTATTCGGGTAACCATTTTCATTTCCTAGAACTGAATTTATTTTTATAGCATGTTAGACTATAAATATGTATCCATCTCAATTGCAAACATATAAGTTATGTCATGTGTAATGAGTTGCATAAATGTTTTTGCTAAAAAAAACGGGAAAATGTAATGATGCTGCGTGTCCTTGCATGGACAATCTTTGTGCTTCCCTCGAGTTTTGAGAATGCCCGGATAAAAAAATGTGATTTATATTACGTAATTTTATATTTCCGTCGGTGTAGATTTGACAGAAGTTGATGATAAATGGTGACCTACATAGTTCAGGAAGTAAAGGTGACATAGTGATAAAGAGGATGTAGTTTAATTTACTACCAATATCAAGCTCATTTCAGCTACTCACTTTTGATGTTGAAGTGAAGTATCAACTCATTTTAATTAATTTGACTTTTTGTACACTTTTTTGTAGATGTGCCAACCTGCAAAACCAGTACCGAGGGGCTTATTGGAGCAATGAAGAAGGAGACAGTGCAAGTAATTTGTGAGATGGCGGCCGATCCTCCGAAAGTGGAGTTCCATTGGACATTTAACAACTCGGGGGTGGAGGTGATCCACGTCTCACGTTCCAGATTTACTTACAAGGTTTGTCAATTTATTTTGTTCTCCATTAATTCATTTCCAAAATACAAGTGAACAATGGGATAAGAGAAGTGAATTAAGATGGGATGAAATTGTGAATAAAGGGGACCCAAAGTGTGCTCAATTACACACCAAATAGCGAATTGGACTATGGAACGCTCCAGTGCTGGGGTTCGAACGCTGTGGGCAAGGGATTGGAGGGACCTTGCATTTTCCAAATCGTCTCGGCGGGACGACCCTTCCCTCCCAGGAATTGTACTATTTTTAATCATACCGAAGACTCATTAAATCTTGCGTGCGTGGAAGGATTTGACGGAGGTCTTCCACAAACTTTTGAACTCGAGGTGACCGACAGCACCGTGAAAAAAATTAAACTGAAGGCTTCCTCCAGGGTAAGCGTAAATGTAAACTATAATAAATTCCCTAGTGGCTACTTATTTTTACAGACAAGACTTATTTGTTTGGCTACCACAGTCGATTTTACTTAGAGTTTGGGTATATTTGGTTTCAATTTGTGCAATTGAATCTAATGCATTTTGTGCAGTAACATGATTATTTATTATTTACAAGAATACACGAAGCATAAAGGGTGGAAAACCATATAATAAGTACATGCATACCTCTTTGATATTTATCGTAATGTAATGTCCACACTTCAAGCAAACAACGTAAACTGGGAGACTGTGTGTATGGCATTAGTAAATATTAAAAGAACGCAATCAATTGGAAATCAAGAAACAGACGGGACCACGAGAACATGTCGCACAAAGGCTCACAAACTCACAACAACCCACACAAGTCTTTTTTGTATCTTGTTTGTTTCTTCTACGTCGTTCCAAGATCTCAGAAGAAGGTTTACGTGTTTCGTTCTACTTAGGCTCCACTTTCACCTTTCCCATCCATTCAATTCGTTTACTTTAGTTTCGGTCAATTGTGGTAAACTGCTCCACATTCATAAAACGCAATGAGCCGGAGAAATTTTGTTGGGGTTACACTGTCGCAGACACAAGGCAATTTGAGAGAAATACCCAGGCAATTTCTACTTTCCTTTCATCACGTCGTATTGCACATTGAATGGGACACACTGGAACGCGCAAATAGCTGTCCAGAGTTCGTCTCCTGCTACTAAGTAGAAACAATATACATGGGTTGTCTCTTCATGTCATGTCATGTGGTGTATGCGTATGGTGTGCAAATTACGATGACAAATATTATACTGTACATGTGTTGTTGGGAAACACATTGGAGCTTTTAGCGCAATGAGTTCGTTTCCCTTGTTTTTAATATTCTATTGTGTTTTTTGTATTTGCAGACACCCACTTTTTCTGTGGAAGGGATGGAGCCTGGTGTTGTCTTTGCGTTCACTGTCTACGCTGTCAACGCTAAAGGTCACAGTGAGCCCGTTATTCTTAATGGAATCACTTTTCGAGGAGTTGCCAAACTGACAGGTGAGCACACATGCAAACCGTTTTTTTGGTTGTTCCTCTTCGAAGTCTGGCTGGCTGACCAGTTTTGTAGTAGTTCTGTCTGGCTTTGTTTTCTCTTTTGAGAAGTATATTATTCCACCTACGCAGAAGGATGAGAAAATTCTTACAACATCATGTTGTGCAGATAAGTACCTATTGTAACGAAAAGATGAAGTCCTTGTCTTTCTCTTCAAAGAAAATATATACCTCCTTTTATTGAATAAAGACAAGCTCAGGATTTTTTTTCATTTTATCTTTTCACTCAAAAGAAAAAGTGACTGAAGGAGAAAATATGAGTGTAACGACAGAAAATATAAAAACTATCTACCTGCGTTGCGTGCAAGCTTTGAACTTTTTGAATCCTTGAAAGGAGGATGTCATCCTCAACAACTTTTTTAACAGTTCAGGATACAAGTTTGTCACGCATCTGTCGTCGTGCCCCTAAATTTTTTCTGAGATGGAAATATAAGACGACAAATGTTCACGGAGAATTGAAACATTTCTGTGTAAGTGGGACAATAATGGATGATAATGTTTCTTTTTTTGTATAAAAATTTAGGTCAAACCAGTGAGGGGGAGTTGTTGGAACTGAATCCTTTGTATGCTGTAATCGTCGGTTGTTTCATTGTGCTCATTGTCTTCTTGATTGTCGCAATTATTGCCGTGTGGAAACGATCCAGACGGAGAAAACCTCCGGTGGTTAAGGCCCATAAAAGGGATAGTGACAACTCAAACAATTTTCAGACTGGGGACTCCGCCCTTACCAAAATAGATCAGAATAGTGTAGAGGACATAGGCAATCCAGATGTTGTTCCAAATAAATCAGGTAAAACTTTCAAATTTTATGAATTTATTTTTTTATCCAATTTCCTCACTCATTTTTTATATTAAATCTGGAGCAATTTTATAAGAGCCACGAAATTTCCATTGATTTAAAACAATTTTGACTAAGCCTTTATTCTGAACCAAATTGAGAACAGGTTTGTGAAGGAACACATCCCCGATTAATTGAACGCATCCAACAATGTATTTCCACAGAAAAAGTATGACCCAAGTTTCTCAAGCACTTTAAAAAGCAAAGTCTCAATGTAATTTGACTGATTAATTAGGTCAGTAAACTTATCAAATTTTATTTTCCTCTGGGATAACATGTCTTTCCTAATCAAGTTATCTGTTCTACTGTGTGTACATAATGCACGCTACTTTATTTGAAATGCGAAAAGGGATGCTTCAATACACGAAGTAAACTAGGAAAGTCTTTTTCATTTATTTCAACTTTCGAGCAAAAAGTTGTTCATTAAATTTCCTCTGCGAAAATGTTCCAGTTTTAGCCTCAACTCAAAGATTCTTGCTCCTTAAAATATATATTTCTTATCGAACCGATCTATAACTTCAAAAATAGCTTAACCTTAAATATATTGTATATTACGCACAGATCGATCCGGTGGCATCCGAGGGTTCATCAGAATTCACAAGACCCCACCAGCGCGAAGAAGGAAAAAGGATCTGGAGGTGAAAAACAATGGGGAGACTGTTGCCCTTACTCTAGCTGAAACACCGGTAATTAATTATCTTCATTTCTTATCTCATCAGCTAGTCAATCTTGTCTTGTTTCATACCTTCTTCGTGATATTACCACGACTCTGTGCAGTGGCGGTGTGGTAGTGTGGTTGGTGGTGGTTATCTTCCATCCGGCATTCATGTTTCACCTCGCCCCATCCCCACACCACAACAATCCCGACGCAATATATCATCTTCGGACGACAAGTTAGTGTTCAGGGTTACTCGTATCTTCCTCATCTGCTTGCTTGGCGTGATCGTGGACTACAAAGCTCTTTTTACTTGTGCCGCATCGAAACTTCCATGACTCCGTCTTCTACATACATACCCACTTTGTCTTGTGGCTTGCGGCGAAATAGCAACTTGGCTCGATCATCTCCTCAAGTCGGTATCGTAAAATAAGAAGTGCAAGTCGGCTACATTCAGTTCCATATGGTCTTTCCTCCCACAACAAAACCATCATTACGAAGTACATGGTGCATTGATTCAAACAAATTCAATAAACATTTTAATGAAACAGGGATACCATCATGATTTTTGAAGGTTTTTATAAAGAGAATGGGCTAACTTTAGAATGAAGAGTAGGTGTGTGGGAGTTGACTGTTTTTAATCTCAAAACGAAAATTGAGCAGGGAAAATTACTGTATGCTTGGGACTTTGAACTTATCAGCATAATATGTTCATCCATGGCGCATGTGCGGTGTGAATTCTACATATTCTAATTAGTATATGTAAACTTCTATGAAATCCTCCCTGCATTAATGAGTCCGCATATTCGTAGATACATGATAAACGCAGGAAAAGTTGGGCTTGCTAAGTGATAGTTTCGGTTAGGTATGATGCGCTGAAGATGCGAGGTGCAAGAAGCAGCAAACATTTTTTTAGGGGAAAACCTGCAGAAAGATGAAAAAATCATATTCTTTCTTAATTTAAAAAATGAGCACAAAAAAGTGTGCCGTCCTTGTGCAGTAATGAAATTCCGAAGTTAAACTGTATCCATCCGTCAGTCCTTCATTTGTCGGTGGTGTAACAAAGTGCCTTTTGTTTGGTTCATGGTTCATCTCCACCTTTCTCGTCCCGTCTTTTAATAGCTTTGAAGGATTTCCCAGTAGCTTTCCCGCTCTGGGAAAGGGTGTGCTCAGTGCAATAATATATATTTTTTAAAGGTAGAACATGCATCATACATGATGATGGTCTTTATTGTGTGAGAAAAAAGAAAGCACACTTGAAATTGAAAATGTGGTTTAATGAATTTTGAGGAACGCATTTTCTCCCGCGCTCTTTTCTATTTACACAATATAAAGTCGTCCCCACAGGCGCATCCCTTGGTCCCACAACGCATAAAAATTTCCGCAGCTTATCGTTATTTTTTGTGACTCCTCCGCCGCAGTATCTCTCTTCACCACGACGTACCTATAATGAATACACACGTCAGCTGCACTCCACAAAATTTAGATACATAATTATTTCATATAATGTATTAGATACATGTAAACTTCTATTCTATTAGAGATATTCTGTAGAAAATGGAAAAAGGGACGTTTTCACGTTTTAATATCTCATAAGATGAGTTTGCTTTGCACTCGCACTAACAAGGCAAACTGACGACGGGTGATGAGCACAATTTGTTTGACAGCCGAGTCGTACAAGACTGTTCCATTTTGAAGAGCTGTTGTTGATTCATAAAACAGCGAAAAAAAGTCAGAGAGGAACAACTGGCACTCAGCTTGCCCCTCCGTGTTAGCCTCAAGCATCCTTCGCCTTTCTCAAGTACCGAAGCCGCCAGGTTCAGAACAAGCATCGATAATTATAAATTTATCCGAGTAGTTCTTCACTCTTCTACGTGAAAAACTGACTGTATGCATATCCATGTGCGTTACAATATGTAATAAATACAAGTGTATAGTTTCGTGTAAATATCCATACTACAGATAAACACATCATGAGATTAGGGCTGCAAGCCGTTGAAAAAGGCAAAGATGTAAAAAAGGACTATCAATTCGCTGTTCCAGCCTGTCCCGCTGGGTTTTTGCAGTAATGATGATACCAGTGGTACACTGCACATTCTCACGTGCTCCAAAATGTATTTTTTCTTGTTTCACGAAAGGTACGTTGCTTTAGAGTGGAGAAGGTATTTTTCCATTGTCGCTCAAATGCGTTAGGAAATTATTTAGAAGGGGAGAGTTAACAGAAATGGAGATGGCCATGTCTCGGAAAATATGTAGGAAGTCGTATCTGTAAAAATTGTGTATAGATGAGTGACGCGTCTATGACTAGAATGTGTACGGCCAATGAGAAAGGAAAAAAATGGGGGAGAGGAGATGTGATAAAGAAAAGTGGGGAAAGTAATGAAAAATTAAAATTTGATTACACAGTTGATAAGTGGAATCTAGACATGTTTAGAGAGCGAAAGAGAAAGAGAGTGAGAGAGAGGTTGAAAGGCAAGGGCGCGCGGATATTTGCTGAACAAGATTCCACACCGGGTTAACATGCCAGCGCAACTTTTATGTTATCAAGTCCGAAACTTCACAGTTTTTTGTATGCCCAGGTATGGCATCCTTCCTGATGAGGCATTAATTTTGCATCTTGCTTGCTTCCCTTTTTTCTCTATCTTTTGACTGGTGCTTCGCAACAAGGATACTTGATAATTTCACCTGTCTCCTAAAACTTCGATGATGATAGGTGACCGATGTGGTAAAACAAGGACTGTTCACAATAGTTGGGGAAGTGGGGCGATGTGAAACATTGCCCTGTTTTGTTCATGGTAAACATTATTTCTAGTGAATGTCGCCGCGACCACTTTGTCCTTGATGTTCGCATTACATTACTGCGTATTTCGGTGCAAGTTAAACACTAACTTATTCAGTAAGATTGCTTGCAATTTGAAGAAACGGGATGTTATTTTTGTGTCTTTGCAGGACGGAGATCTTCATAGGAATCATCACAACAATCACATCCGACCGTCAATTCTCACCTCGTCGAATCACGTCGTGTCCTCCGCAGCTAGGGAAAGTCGCATCTGATCTCGTCAACTCTAAGGTATATTTATTTTACTCCAAATTATATTCTTTATAAGGTTATCAGAAATCCTAGAACTTTTGAAACAAAAAAAACTAGATACAAAATGTATGTTTATTCGATGATCATGTTCATATCAATATACAAAAATCTATGTACTCTGAGATACGTCAGAATAGGTATCGGAATTTACCAGGAAAAAAGTAAAACGTAAGATTGCATTGTTATAAACACAAAATGAGGGGCTATAAACTGTAAATATTAAAATTAAAAAAAATATTATATTCATATGTTCCTTTGTGCATCCAAAATTGGAAGGAGCATCATTATTATTACGTGTATTATAAACGTTACTCACTCGTGTCGTAACTGTCTACTGTACTGAACTTTGAGCTAAAAGAAGGAATCAGATCAAAGTAAACGGGAAAACAGCATTTTAATTTTGAACACTATTATATGCGATGCAATACTTATTACGAAGACATTGCATTAAATTAAAATTTTAATTTAATGAAATATCTTGCTAATAAGTAATGTATTATACTTACTACATAAACTCCATACTTTTTTGAGATACGAAACTTTTTCTAAAAAAATTAAAACTCTCGATATTAAAACTTTAAAGCGGTAAGGTCAGATGCTAATAAGATAATATGGTTTAGAATGTGTAAGGTCTTGTTGTAGACTTGCTCCAAAATGGAAGATATTACAATAGGCTCCTTCCGGAGTCAGAAAACGGGAAATTGATTGTAGCCGTTTACCTTACAAATAAAAAACTTGTACTTTACCTCGTTGTTACTTAAACATACTCATTATGTTAAATTACAATGTAGAATGTTAAAGAAAAAAAACCGACTGCTATTTTATCACTTGACAAGATCAAAAGGTTTAGATTACAAAAAACTAAGGTTGAAACATAGTACTGCGATCTGTAATTTTACTCTATTATCTCAATACGGTGTATTATACGAAATTACTCACGTTAAAATACAAGGACAAACAGAAAATTATAGTTTTTTCATCCAACGTTTACCTAAAATGATGATGTGTACATAAATAGCCGTAGGGTTCAAATTGCATAGTCTACATATTATACTAACATATAGTATGCTCCTAGTAATGCTACCTCATTATCAAAATATTGTTCCAAGTGGCAAAATATTGTTCCAAGGCATTGTTTCCTTTTTTACATGTGAAATTTTTGTATGTATTTTTACAATGGCAATAGAAAATTAGGCTTAACGCATGTAACCTTTTTTGTATTTCATTCATTGTCTTGCTAATTTTTTCTATTTTTTGTGTTGATTTCATTGCTGTTCAGTGTTCCATTTAAACCCTGCGTGACTATAAAGCTTACATTAATTTCACGCACTCGATTTGGGAATTACAAACCTTGTAGTCATCTTGTCAAATGTTGTGGTGAACCTTTACTCGTCTTGAAAACTGTGGTAGTTTCCTTGTAAATATGTACCCCTTTTTTCGTACAAAGAAATGGCTATTCATTATAGATAGTAGAGTAGTACATAGAGTATGGAAAAATCCATGTATGTAGTTGGCTATTGTGTTTTGTATCGTAAAGGTTTTTTTTTGTAATATGCTAATTAATCAGACGCGCAGTAAACCTTCCCAATCACTCTTTTCTACGTGAACTTTTCTCCGTGATGATGCTTTTGCGCAGTCCTTTAAGTAAACAATAGAAGATTGGTGTAGTAATAAATGGTACGGGATAAGTAGTAAGCAAGTATTAGAAAGTTGGTCAAATTAATTTGGAGCGCGACAAAGAGGAATTTTTCACTCTTCAGCAACAGTATAACAATCCAAATGAAAGATAACTCTCTTGAGAGGGACAATCCCCGGGCTCTCAAGTGAGACTGTTAATATTTTTCAAAATTATTTACTTACTTGCTTACTTAAATATTAAGTCCGCAAATGGCATAATATTTTGGGATAAAAGCTAGCTTACTTAAGGTTGGAATTATATCTATATTTTAGCATCTTTTTAAGATTCTATTTTTCTCCGGTTGGAAAATTTATTACTTGAAAATCCTTGAGAGTCTCCTTGATAAATGAGGAGGAGAATGCATGAACTGCCGTGATTATGGCCCAACAAATTGTTTCTCTCTTTTGTAAAGTGGTATAATGAATGACTTGTGCAAGGTAAATTAGTTGATATTTATAAAACAACCTTTGAAATTAAATTCGTCCCCTACTGTGTCTAAAAGATGACAGTCAGAGGACATTCGTTTCATTATAATTAACACTAATTAATTATCATTATTTGACATAAAGTTTTTTTGTATATCATCGCCTTGCGATAAGATAGTTTTCCTTGAAAGAGCGAGAACATATTTACAAAAAAACTTTATGTCAAATAAT
>JAHZNF010004330.1:0-15716 GCA_027744215.1 Troglopedetes dispersus
GGTGACCGCCTGGGAACCCCGGGTGCTGTTGGTGTCAATTTTTTCCTAACTTTTGTTCCACTTTATAGAAGTGATATCCTACATGCTCATAAATAGAATGATTAATCCATGACACATTGGCAAACTAATTTTTTTTACAAAAATAAAGATATTGTCATGAATTTCTTTAGCTCTATTAACGAAACTTACTGCAGCATTAAATTGTAAAGTGTAGTGACACTGCAAAATTGAGTTACTTCATTGTCACGTCTCATGGAATTATGGAATTATGGTTATATGGTTATAAGGTAAATGTATCATGTACATATGTATATTTCATCCCTTCTTGATACGAATCTTAATCTTTATATTAAACAGAGGAACAAAATGTTCAAGAATAATTAAGACAATGCAATATGCAATGCCGAATTCTGCATGAATAAGTATTCGCACTCCGGCCACCAACCATAGTAGTATCCACCAATACAGCTCTGTTAATCTCCAAAATCTGTGCATCTCGATCTCACTTATGTACTCAGGTTGAGTCCCAGTCCCAACAATTCCTATACTCGACCAACCCATTCAACATTAAATCATCCGTATAATTTATGGTTTAGCCAAAACCTGTTGTTTATTGAACAAAAGATTACCTACGCATTCGAAGTTTGAGCTGAAGACTTTTGCTAACATCACAAGGATTCCAGGTGTGCCGACGAATTGCCCAAAAATTATTATAGAATAGGTAATTCATCAAATTTATGGTTTATCTATGTCAGCATTAAATTCATTGTACCTCACTTTCTTACTTTGGTTATATATTCTTGTCGTTGCGTCGCATGTTTCACTCATTCAGGTTTATTATGACCACTTGTACTTCAACCAAACAAACATCCCTTTCTGCAGGGTTGCAAAAATGTGACGTAATGCACGCAGAAGACTACACAATTTTTCTTGCAAATCCAGTTGCGTGAAGTTCTGAGTATGAGTAGTTGCCGAACGTCTTCTTGGAAAAGAGAAAATTGTGATAGCTGATCTGTGCCAAATACTATTACTATTGAGTGCTGAGCTCAATACAAAAATAAACTTTTAAAGTATTTATATTTAAACATCATGGCGCTTCTTATCAAACGGTTTGTATTAATTGTGACTGCTGCTCTTTTTCTCTACTTGAATTTCGAAAGTGCTCATGCANTTACTATTGAGTGCTGAGCTCAATACAAAAATAAACTTTTAAAGTATTTATAATTAAACATCATGGCGCTTCTTATCAAACGGTTTGTATTAATTGTGACTGCTGCTCTTTTTCTCTACTTGAATTTCGAAAGTGCTCATGCATACCCAGCAACAAGAACCACGACAAAAAGTAAGAATGTGTAAACATTTAAATCATTTAAGTATACAATTTTTTATTACATACTAAAATAGCTACGTGGACGACAAACTTTCAGGACCACGTCAAGCAAATTCCATTTGTAATCAACCTGCTCACCAGCCAGGAGCTCCAGCATGCTTCGCCTCATTTCGTCGCTGGACTTACAACAGCCAACAGAAAAAGTGTGAGGAAATCTATTTTGGTGGATGCTACGGAACAGAAAATTTATTCGATACTTTCGACCAGTGCAGAAGGAAGTGTATTGTAGGCCAGAGCACCACTGGTGGTCACAGGATCCCTGGAGGAACTGTGATTATACATTAAAATGAGATGCCTTTAAAATTTATCTCAACTAACAAGCAGAACCGTAAATTTATTGTGTGATGCGCTTGGAGTATGGTTAAAGGTTATAAATTCACTCCTCTGCTTAAAACTTCTATTGCACTGTCGAGTTCACTTTATGTATCGTACTTTTCATAGGCTGACTTCCGCGAAAGCAAAAAAGTTACTAGAAAACTCGTTCTTACTTTGTTCTTAAACATTTTAATTTTAAATAATTATTGTGCTCACTGTACTTCCATCCTTGTTTCCCAAAATTATGTGCCAATGTAAAGATTCAGCCAATTAATACATAAATCTCTATAGAACTACTTATTTCCAGTAAGATTTTTTTTGTATTTGCAGTCGACAAAAACTTTTTTCTGTGAAACAAACATTCGTTTTTATAGGGAAAGAAAACAACCACTTCCCCATTTTCTTGATGCCACTCGTTGCCAAAAAAACTTTGTATAAAACTTCCATCCACAACCCACACATATGAAGTTCACCTTTTGTAAAGCTAAATATTGCTTTGTCTATGACCAAGTAGTAAATACATACACACTATAATTTGTAATATATATTATAATATTATGTATTTGTGAGACACTACAAAACTTTTTATAATTTCATTGTTTGTCACTCCGTTTTTGGTACTTTATCGGGCGACATTGGGATAGAAGGGTAATAAAACACAAATCCAAGACCTACTTGACCTTTGTTGAGAGAAAACAAAGATGAATTTCATCCATCTCGTTCTGCATTAATATGAATATCAATAAAATGTGCTCTTCCAATTTCTCATAAAAAAGTTGTATGTGTGGAATCGAGAAGAAAAAAAATAAATGTTTTTCTTAAGAAAAGTATACCCAAGAATTTTACACGAGTGAAGATGCATCATCGCAGTAAAGAAGATAGTAAGCGGGACCTGGTTCCACAAGCTCTCAAAGGAAAACTTTTAGGAATACATTATGCTTTCAGATTAAGTACTTTTTGAATATAAAATTATAAGAAGCGAAGAAATCAAGGAGACTACGAAGGAAACATACATATATGAAGTGATTTAAAACCCTGGGTGATTTATCACTCTTTTATTCGTGCAGCTCCCTACTTTCTTTTTACTCACAAGCATCTCGTTTTATTACCCGTCCACGCAGTCTGCTTGAGTATTTTGGAAAAAGAACGAGGAAAAAGCTTGCTGCATTATAAGTCGTTTCATTTTCCTTCCTCTTTTGTTTTTGTCATATTTTTGCATTCACTGTTCACTGCTCGTGCTTTCGGCTAAGAAAACGGAACTTCATATCATCAGCGACAATAGCTTTGTCTTTTTCGGAGACTGTCTTGGTTTAGAATACTTTAAAATCTCCTGCTTCCAGAGCTGTGTCTTTTGCACGAATGGAATGCATAATGAACCAGGTTGGATAGAATATACTCACGTCAGGTAAAAGGTTTTTTTTCTAAGGCTGTTTTTACTTCTCAGCGGAGCAATTTGGTTTTCCTTATTCACATGAAATCGACTTGTTAGCGCTTTTCCAAATTGAACCAATGAAACATCTCAATAAATTGAATACCTATGTGAAAGCTGGAAGAACTGGAAAGACAATGAATCTAATAATAACTGTTACTTTTGAAATTTGATACAAGAATGTCTGCAGTTTTTATCTGGTAAAACCAAGATATTTCTGTATTCAGGAAAGAAATCCGAGGAATTATAACGAAGATAACAAAATGCTCCATGTAGTACCCAAAGTCAGAACTAAGTCATGAGGTACGAAATTTTTCAACTTGTTTTCTATACTGTAAAGCAGGTGGCACAACGTGTCTACGTTTCTACATGAACCACCACATCATTGATCAGCTAAGTAAGAAACAAAGAAATGAATAGGTTTCTGCTGGCTTCATTGGCGTGTATTTGCGAAAAATCACAATTAAATAAATAATTGTACTTCGTTAAATTAAATTGTCCTGGTTTTTATTTCATAAGTCATTGCTGATGCTAAAGTTATGTTCGTTTTTATTCCCAAAGAAATGTCTTACATAACGTACGCGTAACTCATCCTTCTTTCATATCTTCTGTGCTGTGTGGTTAGTTGTTGTGTATCCATCATTCAGTGGGGATTTTCCCCTTCGTTTTCACGCGTGTCTCCCCTTTTCAAGGATTTTTTTGTTTCGTCAGCAGGTGAAATTCGCTGGTTTTCTTTACGACGTTCAGCTCAGCAAACCTAGTTTGGAAAACGTTCTTTGTTTTTTTTTGCAAAGTTTTTCATGCCTGAGGGTAGATTTCTGGTTGAGTCTATTATGCTCCATTGGTATTGTTTCTCCTCTGTCAAGAACTTGACGAACATGTACCACCCTGCGCTACGTTCTCCAATCCTTTACGATGTTATATACTGTCTTTATGTTTCATTCCAGTTTCTCCTTGTTTTTTTACTCTTTTCAACAACAACAATAAAGGCGTCTCCATTAAATGACACAACCACCTATCTTCAGCTCACGTTTCATCAATATCTTCGGTAATGGGTCACGGAGATAGGGTGCATAATGCATAGTTTAATTCTCGATGTGAAGTTCATAATTGAAACGACAAGCGTAGGCATAATTAATGAAAATGTTCTCACCATGTCCTAGAAAAAAGCTTGCTTGAAAGTTATTTACTTTTATATCAGCGAATATGCCGTGATGATTATTTATTGTTGTTGTCTTTGCTCATTACCATTACGACTATATGTCTTACCGAAGACAAAGTAGAATCTGCTGTGAATCACCTACCAGGTAAATTACTCGTCTCAAGTCATAAATAAGCTTGAGCATGCAAACGTCTTTCTGACTTCTCCAAAAAGTGTGTTACTAGGAATAGTTCTTGAGGCACAAAAGACCGAAGAAACCTGCTCCAAACGTTTTCTTGTTTACTCCATTAAAAACTTACGAAGGAAAAAAACCTAAAATATTGTTTCATACTTTGGTCTGCGCGTTTTTTTTTGCAAAGGCATTGCATATAATTACGCATTGAATTCATGTGTAATCTTTGACTCCAGATTCTTCGCGAAGCAAAACTGGTTTGTATTTTGGAAGTTTTTACCTTTTGTGGCACGTTGTGAACAACTTGAAGTCTCAATAATACAGCTTCTCAAGAGGATCATCGTCAAAACAAAATTATCATGGTGGATTGTACCTGTATCCTTCCCGGCTGCGTATGTTCATTAACCAGTCTGTTCACAATCTCCATAATTATTATTTATTCTCCAGAAGTATTGCCGGAGGAGATCTGCAGATGTGAAGAATGGTTGAGATTGCATGTGCGGGAATGTGTAAAGCTTAAGGTGGTAATTATGTATTGATACCTTAAAAAATCTCTATGTAAATGGATATTTTGTGTGCATTTTTCAAAAATGCTTGTGGCTGGCTGCTCACTTATCAGTGTAAAATTATCATCTTTCCCAGAGTAATTTAGAGTCAAAATGGGTTACCTACTCAGATTTAGGTGAAATGAAATTCTGTTTTTTTTTCTTGACTCATCTACCAAGATCCATTAACAGGGCGAAAACTTTCGATATACTAAAAAGTAGGAAATGCACTTTTATGTACACTTCATTTTTAACAAAAGAACAAATGCTATACTATTAAACTAAAAATAACTTTTCAATTTGCTTGTTGAATACCTCAGTGCTTTTAGCTCTGTCAGTCTTCTTGACATTCAATTACATTTACTACAATTAAAAGATAATGGATTGAAAGGACATAAATATCAATGATCATCTTGTCTTGCTTCTATTTTGGTACATTGTAGTAAAATTCACGCCATCAGCGATCTATAAAAAATGGTTCGCCATGCTTTGTAACTTAATGGGCGAGAAATGAGGAATATCGACACAGAACAAAAAAACAAAGGAACAAGTATATATTGCAATAACAGAAAGGTGAGGTAAGGTAAGTGTGTGCACATAAAGTTTTCAGCCACATTACGGGAAACACAAGAGGAAAAACAGATGGCAAGCAGACTTCCATAAAATGAGTCAAACCTGATACTGCGTACTTGTCTAGGTGTTATAATATTATGGATTTATGGGGGATGCACGCACTCGCATAAAAAAACAGACAGACTCTTCCGTTGGACGGTAGTATGTAATACTGGTGAAACAATGTGTGTCACAATTTCCTTTCCTCCAGCAAAAAAAAATTCTGAAAACATACTACGCTTCTATTGAGACAATTATAGTAAAGAAACGGGATAAGCTTCCTTTTCTATGCCTGATACTCTTTACTGATAATACAAGAAGACAAAGAAACTCATGACCATTTGCGGGTGATTAGTCATCATCCCCGGTGACCCAATTTTCCTTCCTTTGTTTTTCCCTTCGACTCTTTTGAGAAACGTGGATGAAATTCGGAGAAAATGAGAGAAAACGTGATGTTTTTAAAGTGAACTGCAAAAAGTGGGCGGGTTCCATCAAAATGTTTATTTGTGCATGGTAGGTAACCCACACGCTTTGCACATGTGGCGCCAAAGAAGTGTTTTTTCTAATTTTCTGTATTAGTATTGATGAATATCCTTTGTTGTGAGCACTTTTACATGCTTCATCATTACATTAAAGTAGAGCATTTTTGGTGCAGGTGTCCTGCGTTTACTAACAATATGCTTTGTTATTGTTTTTGTTGTACAGCTACAAGTACTCGCAATAGTCGCAACGCAATTGTGAATCGCAGAATTAAATATTTTGCATCTGGCGTCCCTGTGGGCTTTGTCTCTCCAACATAACCCTTGATAAAAGTTTATGCAACTAACCAGTTCAATTTAAAAAGTTCAGGAGAATGCATGCTGCGAATGTATACAAAAGTGTAAATAAAAATAACGAACTGATACTCATTTCAGCTCCCTGCTTATTTACTTTTCTACTCTACTCCAATCTAAAATCATCTATGAGATAACAATGAGATGAAAAATGTCTGGAAAAAAAGCATAAATCGCATTTTTTGTCAATTGTTTTGCCCTGTCCTTTTTAATGATCTTGTCTAGGTCTCAATCTCAACTTTGGTTTGGTGACGACAACGCCCTTGTGTTTTTGTAAGCTAAAATAAGTAGTGTCTCACGTGTAACTAACGCGGAAATAGCCAATGCCTTCCAAGAGTTGATCAAGATCTTAAACGAACTCAAGTGCGGAGCTTTTAGCGAGCATACGCTAATAATAACTTTGACACATTTTAACAACATCAAAACTTGCACTGTGTGTATCGGTTTGTAAAAAAAGGATTTATGAGATGTGGCCATAATTGTTATATGTAAGATGATTTTATTAAGCAAGGCATTTATAAGCACGTTAATCCTCAAACAGTGAATGAATTAATTTCTTCAGGCTTTACATGCACAACATGGACTCTTTGAGTTTTTTAAATTTTTTTTGGAGAAATTATTTTTTAAACAATACAACTGTCCGAATGTGCTACAAGTGAAACTACATGTTACAATTTTCGATTCTCTTTTTTTGTTCCCAAAAGTTGCATGAATTGGAAAAGGAAAACGTTAAAAATTGATGAATTCACAGTAGTCAGTCAGTGAGTCAGTCATCAAACTCTGCAAAGAAAAAAAAACGAGAGTTTAAAGTCAATGAGTCAGTGTACCGCACACAAGATACATAATATGCAATTCACAACAGCTGAAGTTTTTTAGCACCACCAGTCGAGTACCCAAATTACTTAAATGTAATTTTATTTTTAAACGTTTTTCTTTTGCCTGGGCTTCCCACTTAATACCACTATATTTTTTTCTGCATTCTATATTGCATTAAGTTCATTTCCCAANTTTTTTCTGCATTCTATATTGCATTAAGTTCATTTCCCAAAACTGTATCTCTTGTCTTCTAATGTAATGCAGTTTTGCACACGTATACAACCTTTTACAGTATACAAGGTACAACAAGAGTGATAATATGGTACATCAAGTAAAAGAACATGAAGTCCCTTTTTTGAAATTTAAGTCTTGAACGAAAAGAATTTCACTTTTTCCTCCTCAATTTTTGTTTAGTCAAACAAAGGCAAGTTTAAGTGAATGAACGAGAATCACAGTGAAGACTGCGTTATTTTATACTGTAGATTTTTATTTTTTTTTATCATCGTCTTGTCATATATTTATCATCCTCCTCCTCATTCCTCATTTCATGATGCATGTTTTTTGGTGAGAAGTGATGATGATGAATAAAAAGCGTAGCAAATGTGAACAACACGTTGCTCCATTACGTTTTAAAAATTCATACCTAAAAATGTAACAAAGGTTTAAACGATTACAAAGCTGAAACTGTGGTACACACTTATTAAAATGTTTAGGAATGGGGATATACAGAAGCTTGTGAACAAAAAATGGAAATGATTGTTTTTTTTGTCTATGAAAAAAAACTGCTCAATGAAATTATATATTTTGATAGTATTTAGTGAGTCAGTGGTAATAAGTAAGCGTGCATATTGTATTATTTAAAGTAGGTTTTATAATTGTTATCTTTTATTGTTGTACAAGAGGGGATTTTTTTTGTTTGTGCTGCAGCAGGGCACGACAAAGGAAGAAAGGAAAAGTAATAATAATAATGGTAGGAGTATGGCGATAAGCTTTAAAGTACAAAATAGAAATAAAAGGGGAATGACACTTGTCTGTCACTGCAGAAATTTTAATGCAATTTTATGTGCACACTTTGAAGTAGGTATTCAGCAAGAATTTTTTTTCTTAAAAGCACTGATAAGGTAAGGAGAAAAAGCGGCTTTTTTGGTCCTAAAATTGGGTCTGACTCAAATATTACTAATGGAGGTATGTGCATAATATGTAAAAGCGAGCTAAACGACACGTGTCACGATTTCAACAATTGGGAACTTTTTCTCAACTGAAAAATGGTGAAGGATTGATGAATTCAATGAAGCAATGCAAAATTTGTAATCCAAGTAAGGTACTAAAACGTGGCAGTCAGCCATACTATCACGTCCGCTTCTCACATCAATTAACCATTTTTGTCCAAATTCTATGAAAAAAAGGAATCAAAGCAAAACAGGAAATGGAGGAAGAGACAACACATTATGACTTGGGTAATGAATTTTTCTTTACTAAAAATGATAAATGTATATTTTTCTAACACGCTTTTTGAATTGCTTTATATTTGCTCCATAAAAAAGGAGGATATTGTAATATAAATTTAACAATGAAAATTATTATGCTAGAAGAATTGGAAATGTGACGTCACTTTCATTTCACTCTTGTGATTATCGATTGCGTACCTTTTGTTATCCCACTTTATGTATGCTTTAATTATTACCTACACAGCACTTTAATTTTTTTGTGTTAAAGATTCCCCTTCTTACGAAAAATGTATGGAAGGCACGAAGTGTCATGCATTTTGCTACAATTTACTCGTGTATTACATAAAAAACAAACCAAATACTTTGAATATGTAATAATCAATAGACAAATACGTAATAGTAATAAGAAGTGAAAAAGCTGTTGTACAACAATTATAACAATCAAGCTTTGTTGATTTTTTGCATTAATATTATTACGTAGTATTGATTATTATGCGCATAGGAAGGAAAACATTTCTTCGTACAGTCTATTATATAAAAGGGTGTTCATATAATGTAACGTGCAAAAAAACTATCCCTTTTTTCTAGTTCAAATGTTCAAACAGGTATTTTCACTTTTCATTTTCAACCTCTTCAAAAAAATGTACATAAATGGGGATAGGTAGTAGCTTCAAAGTGGAGAGGTACTTCTGAAGGTGGTGAGCAAAGGAACCCCAAATATAGTACAAAACTGCAACACAAGAATGTATTAATTTGCATTGAATTATTATAAACTAACTAACCAAACAAACATTGAGTGCTTGTGTGTGTGTTCTGTACACAAGAAAAGAACAATGAAGTATTGTTTGTTGTTTGGTTTTCTTGAGGAAGTTTCCTCTTTAGAATTGTGTTGTGCGGTGATTTTTTTTTGTATTCACGTTTTTCAAATAGACTTTTTATTTGATTTAATAACAATTTAAATCCACACACGCAACCAATTTCAATGGAAAATTGTCGATTGTTATATACATAATGCATTACTGAAGGTAAAGTATGTGAGTATAAGTGTATTTTTTCTTTAAATTTATTAAATTAAAGTGAACAGATACAAGCCGGCAATTGTAAACTTGCTTGCTTTACATCTCCTATTTTGTGTAGAGTTGTATTTATAGCCTGCTCACTTTTTTTTCAATGTAAGCGATACTCAAAGTTAGTCAGTCAGAACAAAGTCAAAGAGGAAAAACGTGAGAAAGTTTTTATGTGTAGTAGAGTTCACTCACTAGTCTCGTGAAAATCCGATGCCATATGAATCCCATTAAAAAGATTATCATTATGAAATGAAGCGTGATAAAAAATATAAGCTACCCATACTCACATGACAAATCCAATGCAAAACAAGGATGATGACAAGCTCTTTCTTTCAGTGAAGATCAGTGTACTGAAAAATCTAGAACATAATTCTAATGCGTCATATTATCTTGTTGAGTACATTTGTAGTAAAACTGTTAATGACTTTGACAGAGCGATTATCAATAAATGTAGAAACAATATATTCTAAGTGTACTGAAAAATCTAGAACATAATTCTAATGCGTCATATTATCTTGTTGAGTACGTACATTTGTAGTAAAACTGTTAATGACTTTGACAGAGCGATTATCAATAAATGTAGAAACAATATATTCTGTTCTCACTATAAAAAATACTGTATTGAAAAGATCCAGGCATGCGGTAATGTCAATTTGGTGATCAGTATTTTTATTTTCTACTTCAAATCGTCATATTTACAAGACTAACTATTTTATTGTCCATATTATTATTCAAAGTGTCATTTCCCCCCTCTTCCGACTCATACTTCTACTCCACTCAATTATAAGTATAAACTATTGACTGATTTTAAGTAGGATATAAAGAATCAAATAAAATGTAAATTGATGTTTTACTTTATCTCATAACGTCGACTTTTTCAGTGGTATTCGTTTTGGTCATTGGAGACAATAATAATCAATATAGCAATAATCGAATGAACTCATTCAAATCATCTGTCATCTGATCTGATAAGCAGCAAAGTGACTTTCCCGTTTTCCCATCAGGATGCGCGACATAATACGTATGTAGTAGCTTCCAAAAAATGTTAACAGAAAGATGCTAATCTATCCCACAGCAAATTACTGTTTACTAAATACCTAAATGCAATTTTTCTTCAAAATGAAAGTGCATTCATCCCCCAATATTTCTCCATTCATTGAAACTTAAAGTAGTTACTACACTGCTTATATTCTGTGATTCTCTTGTGTTGCGGCGGTACATAAACGTTATTACGTTACTAAAATAACTTTAATAAAAAGGCCTTTAATCACAAACAAAAACTTTACGATACTAAATGCCCCTAATAAAAAATAAGAATATGTAATACGTTAGCTAACGTAATAGTAGTAAGGATGATTATGTGAGAGGAGGCAAGTCTCTCCTGATAAGGGTATTTATATGTATATGCAAGTTAAGCAAGCATGGCAAAAAAAGAACCATCATTATTATGATGATCACCATCATCATCGCCATCAGAAAAACTCCAACTCTCTCTTTTTTTCTTTCTCATCGTCATCCTGATGAAACGACCGACCGAACAAACTCTTCTTTTTTTGTTTGTGAGCTCTGTGCCATTTATTATGTATGCACGGTGGATGCATTACCAACTGCAGTTTACTATTACGTGATGTTAGTTAACCAAAAATATAAATGACGATTTGAGTGTACATACAACATATTATGTGAAGTGCTGCTCGAAGGATTGTTGGTGGCAATAAAGGAGAGGTAGATAGAAAAGTGCCAACAAAGATTTCATTTCCTCTTTGTTTTCCTTCCACCTTCTTCGTCTTCCTCCTCCTCCGTCAAGTAGTCGTCAACATGTAATAATTTTTTCCGCTGTTACCTTTTACGATTTTGTTTTTGATTTGTTGGTTGTTGCTCGAGAGATTGTAGCAGACGTTGAGTGGATGTGCTGCGGTGACTCTTTCTTCCTTTTTGAAAAAAAGAGTTAATCGCTATATTTTGCAGCAATGATTGGATTACCTAACAACTTAACAGATTCACATAACCGGTGATAAAAATGCAATTTGATGATTTGTTGTAAAGTTTTTAACAGCACCACCGCCTATCATCTTGTTCTTTTTTTTCGAGCGAAATAATTGCTGCTTTGATCTTTACTAGAAGACGAAAAAAATACCATTGCATGGGATGCCTTTTTTTAAAAAGCCTGAACTGGTGTGGTTACTTTTGGAATGATTTTTTATAGTTTTTTTAAAAATTGCTTCTTGGTGTTTTTAATTTCATGGCACTCGGTCTTGTCGAGCACATGTCAAAATTAAATTGGAAAATGAGGAAGTGATCGGATGATCTCTTCTGTGTTAAGCAATTTTTAATGTTGAATCTATCTTTCTCCCTTTTTTTACATAATATTGCTGGTTATTCCTATACCCATAATGAGCTAACATGCATGTGGTTTGGCTTGTTGTTGTTTTCTGCAAGAAGGATGCTGCTGCTGCAAGAAAAACCAGAAAAATTTATTACCATTATTGCGGCTCTACACTTTGTATGTTTGCATGAAAATGAAATGAAAATCTGCTGATGCCTGACTGCCTCACTGACTCACAATTCAAGAGTTATGATGTGAAGCGAAGGTGGTCCTTATATCTATTATACAATTTTTGCACACACAAATATCATATATTATGCATTGTTACTCTTCTTTGTTTTCATTTTTTTGTCTTACATAACCAGTTTGATCAAAGCGGATAAAAAGTCAATCAGAATTAAATTATAGACTCGTGAGTATATATTTATACCGTCTGGGATTTTTATTTTCGCACAAGAGTCACTATCCAGAATCACTTACATTTAGTGATTCTTATTTATATGTAAGTAACCACACCATTTAATAATATTCAAACTATTATTAATAACAACTCGAACCAATATATTTTTATCAATCACAATTTTTTTTCTTTACCTGTTCATGGCCGTGTCAGGTTGCAAGAAAAATAAAGGCCATGTGTATATTTACAATGAACACGATAAGGGAGTTAAACAAAACAACAAATATTTCAAACTCTGATGCATTATAAAGCATAGAGTATCACAATTATGGTCGAAAATTATAGTACTCATAAAATTTATTAAGTCCAACTCTTCTGGTTTCCATCTTCTGACAGATGCACGGTGTCCATTTTCCCATATGATTTCCATCAAGAAAAACTTCCTTCTTGGATGGATTAGAACCCACAATATTATTGCATAATAATAACTTTTCAGACAAGCTACCCACGACAACGACGTCAGATGAAATACATCCATCCTGTTCATCAGTAATTTTCCCATCTCTTTCGAAGTTTGATGAAACGTGTTTATTCCAGTATTTCCAGGCATCTTCAACGTAACACATCTATACCACCTATACCAATTTGCGTGAGAGTGCAAACCATATTTTTGCACACAACAACAAGTTCTAATTTCATTCCCCTTTGTTTTCCTCCAAAGAAACGAGCTGCTGCCACAATCATGAAGAAACGTAACAACGAAACATTACCATGATTATATTTTCAGACCAGAAACAACAACAGAGGAAAAAAATTATTGCGTCTTCGCCATTTCGTGTTTTTTATTCTTCCATCTTTTTTATTTACTTTTTTCTGCATGAAATCATTAAATAATGCTCATCCCGCAAAAACACCAAAACTAGTATGCATGGTATTTATGAACCACAACTAGCAACAGGTACATATGTAGGTCTCTGGTGTGCAGGGTAAGTAAATATTTTATGCTGCGCCTCCATTATTACATAAAAACAATAACAACTACGGTTTACTAAATTCGTGTTGTGGAGTGTGCACTGACTGACGTCGGAATAATAATTGCACATTATACATTTTTGTCTTATCGAAATACTGCAGGTACTTTTCTGATACAATGTTCACTATAGTATGAAACCAGTTGTGTGTGAGCGAGTCCATCCAAATGCAAAAAAAATATTCATAAAACTCTCGGAAGGAATATGGACAATCAGAAGAGCAAATAAATGACACTAAACTTTAAAAGACAAAGGACAAAGTCTAGCTTAAACAATGGCATCAGAGAGAAGTATTTAAATAAAATTTAAACCATTGTCGTATCATCATCACTGAAGGAAAAAGAAAACTCCTGAAGTTATAATTTTACGTAAATGAATAGCATGACTACAAAAAGTCGACGAAACTCACCTCTTGCATGCAGTGTATCAAACGGATCTTGAGAGACTGAATAATACGAAAGAATGATAAAGTGGGCAAAAAATTGTTATTTTCAAAATGCCTATCGGCGTTTATTATCTAAGCGAGATGTTTTTTTGTGAAGTAATGACTTGGTTTGAGGTTTAGTTGTATGGAGTGAGGTGGTCATAATAAATGAATGCACAAAACAAAAATATAAGTACGTCTTGGTTGGTTGGGAAGAAAGAGGAGGGGAGACCGTAAGTAACAAATGTAAAAAAGTGGCATGCAAAAATCATATTATTATTTTACTATCCTTTTGCTTCAAGTTAGTCAGGCAGTGGGCCATGATATTCCATGCATAACCGACTTTGAAAAACCTGAGCATGATTACGATGGAAAAGATGAAGGAAAAAATCCCACTTAGACAATTTTGCAAGGAATAGGGTGGAACGATGCAAGGTTTTGAACAAGCATCTGTATTCAAAGGTGCTGGTAATCCTAGCAATGATTAGATTCGTACTGGATAGGCATATTATGCAGTATACTTACATAAGAAGATGCATTATACTTTTCTTTTTTTCTTGCATGCATACTTTTTCTCTCGTCAAGGTCTTTTTCTCTCCTTTTTCGATCCAACAAGAAATCCCATTACGAATATCTATCTGTCCATCCAGTCTCGTTAAGTTTCCAATTTTCACACAACAAATATATGTAATGTATTTACGCACAGAAAAATCATGTGCTCATAAATATATTTTTTCTATTATCCGTGTGTATCCTTCATTGGTCCAGAGGGAAACCAGAGAGAGAGAGAGAACGAAGATGAAAGTGAGAGTGAGTATACAGAAAAACAAGGGAGCATTCACTCACTCACACCAAAATTGTTCACGCTGAGAGGAAAATACACGTAAGTTTTTTTTCTGAGACTCGTCCACGGACAAAAGAGGAGAGACCTTGAATTTGCAAAAAACGAGACCATACCAAGAGGACCCAAAAGCCGGTGTCAATAAAAGCACACACGACACAATATTACTTCTCCCGTCGTCGATCCATGTTGTACCAGACTCCTGAAGGTTTTTCTTGCGTTCTCTGATGATCAAAGGAGAAGATTCAGAACAGTTGTTTTCAATCTTGGTCATGATTTATGCATCTTGTTCCGAGGACACGGGGGAAGCTCACGCAAAAAATCGCGTGGAGGTGGTAAGAGGTTGAGCCCCGGTGGGAATATACAGAAAAAACTATAAAAAAGGAATAAATAAAGTATAATATATATTATGATGCTGAGATGCATTATATTCTTAATGTGATATTCAAATGAGTCGGTGGATTCACGAGAAAATAAAAGAAGCTAATCATTTCCATCACAGAGGATGTACGTATTTATTAATGCAAGTTTGAAGAAAAAAACACATCTTAGAAACTGCTTTGAGAAAAGTACCCGAACCTAATCGTGCACATTTTCCTTGGCAAAAATAGAAACTATTGCAACAGAAACTTCATCCCTCGTCAAACCATCCGTCAGACAGTTTTTTAATGGGAACGGGAAATCAAGCTAAGCAAAGCGGTAACGTGTACATATGTATATACTATAACATCCTTTTTTTCGCAACAACTTTTTGTTGGCAAACATCCGGTGTTCCTTTAAAACAGTGATTTTCGCTTTCATATGGGTGTCCTTGGAAGTGGAATTGCGTGTTTCTTCGTAGCATTCATTAAGAATGTACTTCAGCTTAAAAATGTACAAAACAAACAGAGGAACCAAAGTGGTGG
>JAHZNF010004331.1:0-25552 GCA_027744215.1 Troglopedetes dispersus
ATAAGATCATGAAGTCAGGAGACAAGAGCCATTTCGCTCCTTTACGCCTTCATAATTCATTCTTGACATGACGGAATGGGATTGAAGATAAAGCAATAAAATGTTATATGCTCGATAGTCATGCTTGCCATTAAATTGGCAAAAAAAGTTGGGGAAAGATTCGTAAAAAACTGCATAAATGATTGTGGTGACAAACTACTTTCGGGTCTTTTTTACAACATGTCTCAATTTTCTGTGACATGCAACCAATAAAAAAGAAGTTGAAAGTTGTGACAACCTCAGAATCATTTTAGTCCTGGTTTCATTCACAAAATGCTAACATTTGAAGAAAGATGACACGAGGGCTGAAACACCATTCCTCGTCACGATAATGCAAACCCTCAAGTGTTCATTCTCACATTTCATTATGACCTTACAGTAATCTCTTAACACTTAAAGACTCTACTGGTTACATCAAGATACATATTTAGTACAATGTAAATAGATAGTGATGAGGAATAGTTTAAAAAATGGCCTTTTTCATAAACTCTTTCCTTTCCATCATTCCCTTTCAAAAGGTGCATGGCCGGTACCACTCACAACAACAACAATTTGTGTATCTTAAAGAAAAAATCAGGTCAGAGGAGTTAGGTATTTGTTCACTTTCATCAATCAAAGTTATCATCACATCACATCCATTCAGACTCGGACTCACAAGCGTTTCCCAGAATCATTCTCACTTACATTGACAAAGCTGATCGACATCATTAAATCATGGTAAGTAATTAGTCATTTGTACACTATTTACAGTTTCTCGCAATGGCGGCGCATTGTCATTCATAATATCTATTCATGGTATGGTGGCTTGGTTTTCATTATTCAAAATTTTTATAATTCAAATTTGCCACAGTCTTATGCAACAACTTTCGAATCATAAACCTTTCTTTTAATGAAACCATCTTACGCTATGTTTACACACTAATTGAGTACTAGCTATGATGTATGAATCTATAGAGTTACACTTTTGGGCTAGATTGTATATTCAACAAACAGTCATAACTTCTAGGTTAGTATTCAACAGTAGTTGCAGTAACATTAAGTTAGTGGATTTTAGAGGTGAATTATTTTTACACGATAACAACGGTCTTGTTAGTTGTATTTTTTCCTGCTCCTTTCCCAGGTGTGTTTTCAATCTTGTCTTGGTACAGACGATGTTAGTATTAAGTTGGACAATCATTGGTTCTTCTTGTGTCCTTCTTTAGTTGATTCATATTTTTGCTTTCACGACGAAGGAAAGCCGGAGCAGGACTGTGTGTGTTTACTATACAAAAGTATCGTTTTCAACACTGGTTATATGGAAGCCACGGTCTTCTTCGACGTTATATCTTCATAGAAGTGTGTGCTCATAGAAGTCTTTGCCGGATTGGAGCATCATCACCTGCGTTAACAAATAAAGAAATCCTTGTAAAAATTTTAACCTTCAAATTTGCAACGTGTTGATTGCATTTCTCTTCAACTTTTAATTAAAACTTTCATAGTTTCTCAAAATACAACAATGGCATATTATTGCTGGAACAGGGAAAACAAATTCTGTAGAAACACATAGAAACTGAAAGTAGGCAAAGGCAAGCTCTCATTTAAACGGAATTTGCTCTTGAAACGCTCTTTATAATTCCACGTATTTTTTATGCAATGGAAACTTATACTGGCTATGTTTTTTTTAATATGCTCGTCATTTCCTACATTATCGTTAAGGCATGCATAATTCCATCGTTTCTCTATATCCTTTTATCATGTCAGTAGTTTTTTGGCCATTGGTTTTTGGCAGGTGTTCACAACATGTAACAATAGACGATCCACTTGTTAAGTAGGTTACAGTGATGGGAGAACGCAATGCAGACATAAGTACTGAAATTGTGTGGTACGTTGGTGGTGGTTTGCCAATTGTGCAATTCTAAGAACATGCATAATTCCAGAGTTTCAAGGACACATTCAAACTTGACGGCTCGACAATCGTATAAAAGGGAGAGGGTTTTGCAGCCTCTGCGTCATTTCTCAAGTTCCTTGTTGAATATCCCATCTGATGAAATAATCATCAGGGTGCTTAATACACTTTGTTTAAATTGTAAAGTCTATAATGAATTTAAAATAATATTCACAAAGAGTTTCAATATGAATTTCCCAACACGAAATTGAAAAGACAGACTTATAAAACCCAGATACACCAATTGATTGGGTAATAAAGTTGGTTGGTTACTATTACATGTGCAACGTCGGTCAAAATTCACGGAAACCTTTTCAGAAGCTTGGGCAATTAATATGAATGTTCCTTTATGATTTGTGCAAATGCTTCTCACAAACCGGCAAAGCGTGTTCTTGGCGCAAATATTAATAAACTTTGACTACATAAAATTAGTATAAGTACTGCGAATTCCCTGAAGCTGCTGAAATTGGGGTTTCATAATTATTAAAAACCGAAATTTTGGGAATTACGTAGCTTCCTTCTAATATGTTGTGACAACCACAGTTTTTAATAGAAGTCATTTTTAGTTCAACAAAACGGATATTATTTTCACAAGGCAATTTCGCGATTCTTCATGCTATCTGCACAAGTCTGCAAATTTTCGAAAGACCCTTTCTTGCGAAATGCAGATTCGCTACAAGCGTTATCTGCAGCTTTCTACACAGCTTTCTGTATATCTCGGGATGATTATGGGTAGCAGACAAAATAAACAAGTGTAGGGTAACAAGAATTGGGCGTGTGAGGATGATGAAATTAGGTATGCTCTTTGTGGTGTCTTAACACCGAGGAAAAGCAGGAAAGGGGATTCAGATGTGAGATTATAGGATATACAAGAGAAAAAAAAAGATGTCGGTGGGTGTGTGCATCTTCCCGCAGACAGTTTCCACAAGCACGCTACCATGCATAAACACTGAACTGCTGTGTGCACACACCCATAGTCCCGACAGCAGCGTGAGCTTGTGTACACACGTATCACGTCCTCTTATTTCGCAGTAGTTTTCATCTCCCGACACACAAGGTTGCTTTCACTCTTGGTAAACGAAAGTGTTCTGGGACGGGACAGCTTGTTGGAAAAAAAAACATAAGCATATTTTTTTGTTCAAAGATGAACAGCATTCCTCTCCTGTCATTCTGTTTCAATGACCTTTCTTCAAAATACCAGAGTTCAAAATTCTTTTTTGTACTGAGACGAGGATGTTCATGATGCTCTGTTGTATGCCTAGTATTTTTTATCATGATTATTACTCTGCGTTTCCAGGGTTGGTCATTTTTCCTAGGTTGTGAAATTATTATCATTAAGGAAAATTGCTACGCTGTGGGCAATTACAAATTGTTATGCTTTTATCTCTAGCTCATTCTCCCTCTCTGGCCAGATCATGAACGCATGAAGAATATGAATAAGGACTAATGAACACAACGTAGTTGAAAGTAAATAACCATGCTTCCTGTATACATCTCCGAATTACTGCTCATCTGTTGTTCTCCCTCCCATAAATGTTTCCATGAAAGATTCACGGGCTTCGGAGATGAAGGAAGTGAACAAAAGTTTTATGAAGTTAGCTGAATTTAGTGCGGAGGTAATTATTCCTTGCCAAACAGTTGTCGGCTATTAATGCTTTTTAAATTAGGAAATGTTGACTTTTACTTCCTGTTTCTTGTTTACTCCATCTGCTTCCCGGTACTCCTCCAACAACATTTGTTGCAGCATATCTTAAAGCCTGAAATCCATCTTCGAGTATCTAAACTATAAGAATAATAAACTTTTGTTAAAGTTTTCTGCTGGCGTTTCGTCACTGATACGAAATTAATGATGAGTATGTATTGTTCGGCATGCGAATCGAGTGTACCTACCAGGCATTTTGAGAAATTCGATACTCAACAATGTGAAAAGTTTCCCTAATTTCCTGATTCTTTCATTAAGATGAAGCGGAAATTATGATATGATTATGATATCAAGTTCCAACTTTCCTCCATCCAACAACACAAGCCTTTTTTTCGACAGAACAAATTAGATAGACATAAATTTCTTTGTATTCCTGGTACACATGTGTCTATAATACGGGTCTGCATATTACCTACGGATCGAATTGATGAGCTTTGTTCTGAACTTGGCTAAATCGCGTTTCATTTCAATCCCGCAGGGATCTGTCCCGCATGGTTCTTGTATGAAGCTATTATATTCATGAAGTATATGTATCATGTTGTTGTTTTTTGTTGCTGTGAATTTCCTTTTTTCCATAGAATCGGTATTGAAATGACTACATGAAGCTCTTTCAAAGATTGTTGGCGATTAGATAAAAAATCATGCTGGATAATGGTACCGTGGTAAAACAAAGCCTTTTTTTTCCAAAATCACAATAACAACAGCACGATTCCGAAAAGAAGGAGTGGTCAGGTTGAATGCTCCACTTCGTCTTAAACTCATTCAAGGTCTTTCGTGCACGCTATCCCCGCCAAGCTCAGCATGTATTCAGGGTTCATTGCATTCACTTTCTATTCGCAAATTGTATTTCCACACAAAAAGGATATTATTCGGGAAGACAACATGAATTAAGATATTCCTACTCACTTTCTTTTTTCTTCCAGTATTTTTGTGAGACATCAAGTTGCCTTTCATCTCCTGCTCTACTTTTGTTTCTAACAGCCCTCCAGTGTAACAACTGCAAAGTTCCATTTTCTCGGTTTAGTACGAAGGTAACTTACACCTCGTAGAAGAAAGAATAATAGGAACCAAAGAAATGTGGAAAAAAAAATACGAGGAAGAGCGTATTATATTTTGGTGACGTTGTGGAAGCAATGTAGCGATAAATGGTACATGCCATTAAGTAAAGCCTTTGACTACACATTTTTAAAGCCTCTTGGCTTTTTCCACGACGACATCAACAACAACAACGCACACACAAGTCGATAAAAAAAGATACAATGGACGTAGCCATGATGCACGGGAAAAGTTTGGACAGGAAGAGAGGAGAAGGGAGTAGCGGGAGTCGGTGAAACTGAAGGATAATGTGGGCATAAGAGTTTATTGTACATAGTTGGTACGAACATCCCCCACAACGCCAATAAAACTATTAGAAAGGGGGAAAAAACGACTAGTAATTTGGAAGGAGGTCTTACCAAAATCAAAAGTTGAGAATGGCTGTGCGCTGCAATCATCTCAAGTCTGGTTTCTGTCAGTCCACGTCGGTTGTATATGCTGATAATTTTTTTTCGTTATTTTCTGTTTTATGTTACTGCACAGATGTCCTTAGTTAATATAGGATATTTAATTGACTGTGTAAACGTATTGACGCAACTGTAACAATTCTACACCTAAAATATTCAAATATATGTCCTATTACAGTAATCATAATAACACTACATAGTATACACTTAAGAATTACGGCGTAAAACGGAGTTGTAAATACTTTATGGTAGTTTTACACGTTCTTTTTCGTCCGTTCTTCGTTCGTGTGAAGGAAAAATTTGATCTAGGTAAAAACGAATTCTGGCGCCGCGACTAGTTTTCCCTTTTTTTACGAAAACCTGGTTTTTAAAGAGCCTTCTCTACTCAGTAATTAAATTAATTAATTAATTCGATTACATAACTATACATAGTAAATATGGAACTGGATTCAACCTCTGCCCACTGGTCTTCAAAAGTACAAATAAACCCGTGCCTAGAAAATCCTTACTGTTTGTTAGTATTAATATTTGACGTAGTAATATCGTTACCAACTGAAAACGAAAAAGTCACGAACGACATGCTAAAAAAAGGTTGGTAGTAAGTAATGATATCAAAATGCGTACATTGTTCCAGACCTTAAATACAAAGTGAATTGATAGAGACACCTAGCAGAGAGTACACGTCTACATAATAATAATACTTAATTTGCATCATACTTTTATTAATCATTAGACATATATAGTTTTCACGCAAGTCAACCTACAAAATGTCCGCTGTCCAAAATACTTTCATGGATACAGTTAATATAAAATCTACTAATTGAATGCAACGCATGCATTGTACAGTAGAGTATGATCTAATACATTATTCATACGTAAAAACAAATTCATACCTGTTTCTATAATAACGACCATAGGTACGTAGCAGTTTGCTTACCATCTATAGTTAGTTAGTAGTAATGATCAATTAAAAACTTTTTTTCCTCGTAGAATACCTGGTAAAACCATGAGCCTACAGAAAATTAAAATTACGTTCATTAAAAATTATCCGAAATTATCCTCCTCATACTTCACTCAAGTCACAGTACAATACAATTAGTTTTTTTAAAATAGAGTGGAACAGTATTAGTAATAATTAACTACTAGTCCATGACGACCTGTTACCTTTTGGTCAACGTAGTAGAGTAAGTAATCATAATCACCATAAAGTTTCTAACGACTGTTGTATGCCCATAAAAATATAACATATGTTTTCACCGAAGGACGAGACAGTAGCAGCAAAAAACAGTAGTTGTATGTAGTATGTAGTAGTACAAGTAGGAGTAACACTGACTATTCAGGTTTGAGCCGGTGCCACTGAACGACGGTCTGTCTTGGTTTCGTGATCATGTCTTGCCAATGTTTCGTTTCAGATGCTCCAGTCCCGTTCTTTCCTGGAAGGGTCCAGTCAACCAAAAAATCAGTTTTTAATGGGAACTCATAAATAACAAGAATGTGGGTGGATCAAGAAAAATATTTTTGAGAGAAAGTTTTAAACTAAAAGTAAAAAAGTTGTTGAACCATTCCAACATTTTGTTCTTGTTTACATTTCAATGAAAATCATCAATCTCTTCACATTAGTAATGGTTGAGCTGGTGCTCAAAATACGGTAAATTTGTGGAGGAAGACGTTGACAAATTGGTATTGCCTACCTGCAAGAAGAATTCGACCGATCAGTTCATTCCTTCCGATGTTGTCAAAGTCCATCACCAGGACATCCAGAGAGCATTCGCGAATTTTTTCCCAGGGCACGTTAAAAGTAAATGTTTCGTTAAACACAGGATTCAAAGTGCACCTGTTTAAAAATAGAATAAATGTAAGAATGTAAAAAAAATCAGCAACGCTCATTTTAAGCTGCCCTATTCTGCTTGCTCCGTCGGCGCAACGTGTACATATTAATATCATCATGTTGAGAACTTACTTGTAAACCGGTGTCTTCCGTTTCTCAATCCGTTTGTCGCCAAACTGCAGCCAAACCTTGACGTATGGATCTACGCAAAAATAGTTCCATTATCACACAATGATTTCATGTTTGCACTCACACAACATAGTATAAAAATACTTATAATGTTAACTAACAAGTTTATATTTATTTTCCACATGTGTCATGCTAATAATTTTCCTGGTTTCTCCTCGAATTCCACTTTAAAAAATTTGTTTGCCAGGACTAACTTTCTAAACTTTTGGCATTTCAACGCTGTCATTGTCATCTACATACTTTACATTTGAACGCTGTATCTCATCAAGCTCGAAATAGATCGTGGCGGGCTTGGGAAACAAGCAACTATGAAAAGCAAGGGCTAAGTAGGTTGAAGAAACAGCAGAGAGAGAAAAAAAATCAATTCAATCCATCTACTTCCATGATAAGTTTGGAGAACACGTCCAAAAAAGTTGAGGTAATGTTGGTAAAGAAAAGTAACGCGCAGTAAGTGGAAATGTCAGCAGGAGTAAAATGTGCAAAAGTAAGGTATGACATATTTTTATTTCCATATCTTGAGAACATCCACATCTTCTTTTATGCTAGATCATCCCTCATAAAAACTTGTCATATGGAATAAACTTCAAAACTTGTTACACTTTTTTTCCTCTTGTCGACAATCATTTTTTTTTTGCTTCTCCTCCTCACAAAAAAGTATACTGCGAATTTACCCATGTGCGATGTGATAGCTTGTACCTTGTTTTTTTCCTTCTTTGTTTGAAAGAAGAAAGAATTGAATTTAAAGAAGAGTGGCATACATGTCGACGTTACTTTTTTTTTAAATACTTGCCGAAATAAAAGTATATAGTCATTTTTTTTACTTCCCTTCACTCAAAGCTTCTCCAACTCAAGCAAACTTAAAAATTTAAGATATTAAAGAAAAAAGTTTATTTATTCCTTATTTTTATTATAAGCTTGTAGGTAATAATTTTTAGCGGAATATTCCAAATTCTGGTGAAGACAGAAGTGGTTGGCAAACTTTTCCCTGCTTTCACCAAAGTCCTCATGTTATAGAGCAACTTTATACATATAATTTTCTTGCAACGCAATATACTCCTAACTATAAGCAAATTTTCTTCAGGTCATTTTTTAACAAGCTGGTTATATATGTATTTTCTGGTGTTCTATCTTCTGAACAGGAAAAAATCCCAAAGATTGGACATTCCTTCGTTTTTCTTGGAACAGCTGAAAATGATTGAATTCGGAGGAATTGGCTTTCTTCAGTGGACATCACGCAATAGTGATTGATCACTCTCGTGTAACGTAGACCTAAATATTTTTTTGCATAGACGAGTGTATGTATGTAATCCAACCTCAATCTTTTTTGCTTCCACATAAGAGGAAAAAAAGAAGGAAGGGTTGACACACACACAGACGTGTGTACATTTTGTTTCCTTTTACAATGAAAACTTTCCAAGTAATTTAATAAAGATAAGGAGGCTATCTAACTCTTTTCTAAAACGCTCCTCATATTGCCCGCCGATAACTTTTCCTAGTAAAAAAAGTTAAACACAGACAGCACACAAACTGGGCAATTTCTGTATATTACATACATGCCGCACAGGACACACGTGTTTGCACTGTGCATATAAAATATTCGAAACTTTTAACTAGACTAGAGCGAAGACAAAGAAATATTGCTGGCGACGTGTACATTTGCATAGAACGTTGAATAATAGAACGAAAGATGAGAAAAGGGAAGGCCGAGCGCGGAGCTTATGTGATATTTTCTTTTTGGCGAGAACGTATCTACATGAAGAATTCAACAAATAGGTCGCAGATGACATACGGGATACATCGAAAAAGAAGTAGCAAAAAAATACAGGATGGCGAGGCTCACAGGAAAAAAGTTTCCTTCTTACCATACTTTAAGTTACCTAACACACAGAGACAGGAAAGTAAAAAAAGTTAGGTTTTATACCGGATCCCCGTCGTGTAAAGTCATCCGTGAAAACGTATCCTATTTTTTGAGGAGAGCAAAACTTACATATTGTTTTTTTTTTCATGAAAGCTAAGGAAGAAGGTAAGTAGCACACGCTTAGAACACAATAATGCATTTGAAACTTTCTCTCTTTTGTACTTTTAAAATAATATTTGGGAATAGCCCGAGTGCATACAAAAGAAGGAAGGAAATACATTTTGATAACGTTGCCATATCTTCAGAAGGAGAGGGTCAGTCAGTTCTAATTTATAAGCAACAATAAATCAAACTCATTTTTTTCTTCTTTTCTTTCAAACTTCCTGGATATTTCTTTTTCTTAGTTGGGCGCTTTGTCTTTCGTGAATATGGAGGTGGTAAGACAAGGGAAGAAGGAAGGGGTAAATTCGAGATAGAAAAAATAGAAAGCAGACCATTTATGTGGAACAAGGAAATTCACTCTTTTATGAAAACAAAAAAAAACTTTTCCAGCATATATATTGGAGCGTATTCTAGATGTATGGAAATACAAAAAGGTTTCGGTCTGGTTGTTTTCATTTTCGCTTCATCTCACCTTTCCCATACACACGTGTTGCCGTTTCACTGAAGAGCAATTCTTATTTTTTTAGACACAGTCGAAAATCTTCAAGCTTGCAATATATTTTACCGTAAAAAAAGTTCCACATATAGTAAGTAGTACCTTTATCATTCTCAGAGAGGTCATAAATTCACCTAGTCATTAAGGGTTTTTGTTGTAGCTTTTTGTTACCTACTGCATCTTAGGGAAGGCTGGAGGGAGAAAAACTTTGTTTCAACAAATTCCTAAATATTTGCATATTTGCATACATTAGTGTTGAAAAGTTGAAGTGGCATTCTGGAAAAACAAGCTCTTATGCTCCGATCCGCTTATTGTTTTTTTTTTTTCATGAAAAACACATTTTTGCAAAAAACTTGCGGAATTCAAGGCTTAACGCTTTCAAGGTTTTTCTTAACATTCTTTTTTAGTAAATGCTTAAATCAGGCCTTCAACTTTCAGCGATGCATGTGTCACGTGTTTTTAAGGCGCACATTAGTTTTTCTCCAGTTTTGACATTTTGTATGTCAGTAAGGTTAACTAGTTTAATGGAAAAGTATAAAGCCTGTCGTTTTCTTTCCTTGTATCAAAACTCAAACAGAAAATGGTGACTCTTTTTTTCCAAGTCAGTTATTTTTTTACATGGTTGTGTACTCACACAATCAAATCCAATGTACACACGGATTTCTGAGGAGAGGAGTTCGAGTGTCCGTGAAACAGGAAACTGTCAACAATGTTGGAAGGAAAACTTGGACTCTACGCGGCTTTGCTGCTCGTGGAAAAATAGGATTACGCGGGATTTAAAACAAAAGAACGTAATTAGTTTGTTGTGTAAATACTGGAGCTTCTCCCGGTCGCTTTTTTTCTGCTCCACAAGATCTCCCAATGGAAACTTTTCCCTTCGTCTTTACTTACTTTGGTAAATATAGGAGTGAAGACACAACACTGGGCTCACCACTGGATTACAATGGAATTAAGCATTTCGTTCGGAGCATCACAGAAAAATCTTATCAGTTCTATTTACCGTCCATTGTCAACTTTTTTTTTGCAAGAAATCTTTTCCCAGACTTGGGAAAACCTTTTGTTAACTTCTCAATACACAGAGATTTACTTCCGGCACTCAGCCAAACTGGCCACAAGCTTTTTGTAGGTACTGCAGATAAAACTCTTATCAAAATGTGTATTCACCTTTCCTTCCCAGAGATAATGAAAATTGCCACTTATCTGGTTACGGTGAAAATGGAACACGAAAACAGAAAAACAATGGTTCATCGTTTTCCATTCTGTTTCCTTACTTTCATATCTAATTTGCCACGAGGAAGTACAATAATCCCTGTGAACTTTGTTCCACATCTGATGTGGCAACGTGAGTATTTACCTTCACTTTCAGCTTTCCACACACAGACACACTTCATACACCGACTTCCTACAGCCACGTGTGACCAACTACTTATCAGAGTGAAGGTAAATGAATGTGATACAGCATCAATTGAAGCATGCGAAAAATGCGTGGGTGGTAGCAAGGCGTGAGTCGACCACTAAATGTAAACTTTTTACCTAGAGCTCCTGTCAAATGCGATAATAACATGTTTCCAAGCCCACATCTCAGCCGGGAAGAAGAAAGCACTCAGATGTACTGTAATAATATTAGCGAAATTACAAAGTTTATCTGTCAGTTTTGGTTATTCATGTCAAATGTTGTTAAGGTGTGCCTTTCGCGGTGATGAGTTGCACACTTATCATCCCTTTTAAGATGCTCGATATGCGGGAGACCTTTCAGCAACACTACGACGAGCATTTAAAATTGGCTTTGATTCCGCCAATAATCATTTTGATGAACCACTTTTGGTCGTGTATCATCACACTTCGCGCCAGAAAACAAGAGACGCTTCGTTTGGAAGTATTGAATACCGCGGGAACCAGACACGGAGTGAGGCTAATGGAATTGAGCGGTTGGTTTCTTTATGGTTAATCTTTTCTTCTATATATTTTGTAAAAAAATGAAAACAAAACCAGGAATTGTATATGCTTCTTTTTGTAATAGAAACCTTCTTCTAAAGTAGCGCTCACTCATAATTCACTTTCCATGTGTAATGTTTTATTTAGCAGGAAACTTTGTGCGTGGGCGGTGAAGAGTTGAAAGGTGAGGTGAACCTGAGAAGGGCAAAGTAAATAAGTTTCCAAACCAGTTGTTATTATTCAGGACGGGAATAAAAGGACTACCGGAACAAAAGCGGCATAAACAAGAGGCTGGTGGGAAAGTTGCTTTCTCGAAAATCTTTTCATAATCGTCCAATGTAAAAGAATATTGACGACAAAAACTTCCTGATGTGAACCACACTTTCGGTGGATTTAATTGACAGACCGTATATATATGCATTAGTGTTTGAGCTGTGTGGCATTACGAAAGCCTATGTATTTACGCGTAATGAATGCGCTGTCTTTGTCTCTTATGCTACACCACTCCACACAAAATCGTTGACTCCAAGGCAGAAGTGCAAAATCAACATCATCTTGCTGAGTCATCAATATTGGTGTGGTCATGGGAGAAACTGTACACATTTGTGGGATGGCTGACTGTAATGATAAGGGGAAGCCAGGGAAACACTGTGAATTGATTTGATTTGGTTGGGAACAATCTGATTGTCAACAAATTCTGGGAAAATGGGGGTGTCTCCAATCAACTGAGAACTCAACCTGCTATGTTTCATGTTGTATTACACCCAAATGTAAATATTATTGCTGATATTGCATGCGAAGCGATTTCTTGAAGCAATTAATTGAATACTGGCTTGATTCGGGACGCTTCACTTGTAACAGAACAACCTATTGTATTATGAAGGAGCTTTATGAATAGTTGTGTGCACAAAACAAGTAAACAAGCAAATTGTACCTACGAACACTAATAATATTAAGCGAGACACAAATTAATTTCGCTAGAATTCTCCCACCTTATTATGCCAGAGACCACATTGGATCTGCAGATAACGTAATATAATGAGCATTAGAACACCACCACCTCAACATTCACGACGCAATTCGATTAGGACGTCAATTTCTCAAATAATGTTTCTCACACAACTATTTCACATCTGTTACCCATAAATGCTTATCAGTATTCCTACATCTGCCAATTACTAATAAAGTTAGAAGCAGAGCGGACGTTGAACACCTTCCGGGAATCAACTACGTCTTTCACTCCGATCCCCGATGACATCTGGACTTCTTCTTCGGAAAGATACCATCTGTCATTTCTGCATCGGTCAAGCAACCGCAGAAAACTTGGAATTGGTAAACAATGCTTATGTACAGTTCTCGCCTTTCACGTGAATGTCGATAAGAAACGAGAAAAGCTTTTTCACGAGGTGAAATTTGTCTAGTCAATTTAATCAAATTTATAAAAAAACCAGCAGAGTTAGCTATAGCGTACCGAACATGGGCATACACTTTAATGGCACCAATAATCTATCGGCTGGACAAGACTGCGCATAAAATTCTAGTTAAAATATATTAATTTGAGTCCCCTTTAATCTAGCTGCTGGAGAATTAGACATATACATATTCCATGGACATGGTAGAAGTGTTCTACATTTACATGGAAGATGCATTTCTGACTAACTTATGTTATTTTTAATTGATTAAAATAAAAATTAATTAAAAATAAAATTCAGGTTCAGGTTCTAATCTATGGGTACAAACAGAATTTGAAACTTCCTTGTGATTCCGGAGATCTCGCACACACAGACAGACGGACAGACAGTCACACAGTCAGAGGCAAAGCATTATAGCACCGAGCAAGTTCGATGCTAAAAAGCGATCTACAGAAAATGACTCAGTGGCTTTTAAATTCAATAGAAGTAATTCTAGTTATATTATATTATACATGCTTCCTAGTTTTGCTGGTAGCTACGTGTATCATCAAGTTTGCAGTTAATCAATTATTAATAAATATTGCGAAATATTGCGTCACCGAAGATCACTGACGTAATAGATTTGTACTAGTGATGATGTAGTATGTTGTAACGTTTGTTCAGTAATATTTACTTTCACTTAAGATGGAGGAAGGGAAACCCAGACCACAAAGGTCCAAACTTGTCTGTATTTTCTTAGATGAATCAGAACGAAAGCAAAATCAACCTCACAGGTATTAGCCAAACACGTGACCGTGTGTGTACATTGCCTTGATTAAAAAAGCACATTCCTCATAATTCCTCTCTTTTCATGCTCTTTTCAATTTTTCACTGACGGAGCTAATCCAATACTTCCTTGGTAAACATTATAATATGTATCTTCAGTGAATGTACTGATTCAATTTCTCTCAGAGTATATTACTTATTTACCCAACTAGTATCTACGCTGTTGTAAACTGCTGAAAGTTAGAACAGGAGACAAGGGAGCTTTACATGGATTATTATTTTCGGAACGGAAATCTACTAAATTACATACGCAGCAGTGTTTACATAAAACTTCCACACGTGCGGCTCAACTTTTCATTACAATTTTTTTAAATGGGTTACATAATTTCGAGAAGCTGATCAATCAAGGTTTTGACATATACAATCATCACTCTTTCTAATACTCTCTCATCATGGATATGTAAAACCTAAAATTGATTAAATTTTAAGCAATCATTTTCCATAAATGTAAACTTAATTTCATGAACAAGCAGCATGCTTCGAACTTTCTTCGAAACGCTGTTTCCTTCCTTCCTTCCATACTAAACTTGAGAAATCTGCATGGACACATATTATTACATTAAAGATGACAATCTTTTTTATCCAGCTTGCTACCGGAAATTGAGTGAGTCCTTGTGGAGGACGCATGAAAGTCAACAATTTCTTCAAGATTTTATTTTTATGTTCTGTGCTTTCAAAAATATGTACATAAGTCGTCTGTCACCCTTCCTATTTCTTGTTAGCATTTCATTCTGTTAAAGATTTTATTGGATTCCAATGGAATGTGTACATCCTAATGGAGCACACTATATTGCAGTTGACAAGCATATTATGTGTGCCTGTGCATGTGTGCATCAAGCAAAACAAACTGACAATTACAGGTACCCTACGTTTCTCCTTTTTATTGTCGTTGGCGCGCTTGAATGCTTTTTATCTGTTGTGTCAATAGATTGTAGGAATGGCAAACAGCAATACACTCTGACATACACAGGCAAGCCTCACACATGGTCTGTGTATATGATTGTGCTCTTTTTTTACGGAAGTTTCTTTCTTTGTCTTTCCTGTGAAACTTTTCCCAGCAAGTCCTTCTTTTCTTTCTTTTTTTTCCTTTTGTTGTAAAATGGTATCCATTGCTCTGTCCAGTGCTCACTTTTCTGTTACTTTTCCCCAAAAAAGTATGTAACTGCGAACTATAGAAAATAGAAGGAATATATTGGAATGATTTGAGTTAATTTTTTTAGACTTAAAAAAAACGCTAATTCGGAAATGTTCAAGAAAGAAGAGGAAGGCCAAAGTAAACAGATCCACACACACACACAAGTATAATAAATTATGCTCGCTTGGCTGAAGAACGACAGACAATATTGTTGCTCGTGTTCGGAGAAAAAAGAGAAAGGGAGGTTCCTCCACTCCTCACCGGTTTGCTGAAATTTATGTCCATACACGAGAAAAAAAGAGAACATGTCGGCATGAAGGTGCCATATGTGGGAGAGGAAAAGTCCCAGCACAAATGTTAAATATGTACATACTAAACATATGGATATATCCAGCACTAGTTTAGCAATTGAAATAATAACATTGAAGGAAAAAGCAAACAGCCCATAGAATTCGCAAGTTGTATTCAATTAAGAGCTCCCCATTTCTTTCTGTCCTGTTTCCCTTTTCGCACATACATTCAACCTTATATGTAGTAGTCTCGGCCGTTTCCGCAACGGGGTGAACAGAGGACACAGGAAGAAGTGCTAACGAGACTTTTTTTCGGGACAGGAACATGTCAATTGCTGAAAAAAAAAGTTTATTTTTCTTTCCACTGAGCGGAAGTGGTTCTGGACGAACACTTTTGTGAAAGGATTTTTACAAAAGTAAATCAATGTAGCAACTTAAGCCTAAAATATAATTATTTCGATGTACCGTGCCTTCTGCTGACTGCACAAACTAGAAATGAAGAAGTGCTGTTGCAAATATCCTCTAAAATATATTTGAGACTGGGACTAATTGATTCCAGTTTACTCAGCTTTAAGCTCTATTATATCGTTTGCAGTTATTGAAACAGTTGGTTGAAGCGATAAGGGTGAAGTGAGACAGCCCAATTATTCATTTCTCTTTCCTAGAATTCACATGAGCGTGCACAAAATGTGCTCGCATTAAAATATAACTGTGCTAATTAATGTGTAACTCGGAAAAGGAGCATGGTCGAATGATTGTGATCAAGCGTGGTAAAATCCCCAGAAATGAAAAATGATGTTAAATGGGACACCATTCACATTGGCTCGTCAGCCGTTCATTGTCACCGTTTGGGTTCTCATCATCAACGTCATGTTCACTATTATGTTTTGCTAGACTCCAGTCACGTTTCGCTTCCGGGAACGACATGTTCCTTCCGAGTAAACGTGCAAAATTATGGTTGCTGATTGGAAAGGAGGTTAGTATTGATGCCAACTTTTTCATTGTTTGGCAGCGCCTCACAATTTACTCATTTTTTCCTGCTGCATCGAAAAACTTTCTGATGCTTCAGAATAGTGTCACGCAAATATACTTCCCTTTTTCACGTAAATTATAAGAATATTTCCTTCCCAGTTATGAATGCGAAAAATAACTTGCAAAGGAGTATGTCACAACACGACACAAAGCAGGAACAAGTTGTACAGGGATGCAAAAAATTAAAATTCAAACGGAACACTTCCAGCTAATTCCGCAAAAGGTTGAGGGAAGAGCAAAAGGCTCTGTGAGGAGCAGCGCCCTGGTTGAAGATAGATGATGAGGAAAACTTTGTCGAGCATCCTTCCACAAGGAATAATGAAGATTATACGGATGGGGACTTTGAGCGAATGCTAATTTCCTTCTTGATTATACAACCGGTATAAAAAAGAGCAAAAGTAGGCCGAGTTATACTCTATAATAACTTGATGACCAAAAAAAAAGTTTCCAGATCACGAGAAAGAGGTACTATGGCAAACTGCGAGCTTTTCGAACATTTCTCAGTGTATTTTCTTTATTCTCCGATCGACTCAATTCGCCTTTCTGGTATGCATGCACACGCTTTCCTCTCGACGTCGTCGGTCTCTCATCATCCTCCTCCTCAATCCTGTTCACCATCACTCGACTAACGAACCATTATCTAGCCACTCATCCATGACTTTGGATGATCACTAGCGATGGTTGTCCATGTCATGTCGTTGGAAGGATGTGTACACATGTCCCCAGGATGACTTGGAAATGTGTGGAGACTTCTTCTCCTCCAGGATAAGTCACTCTACTACAACCCCGTCCACCATCATCACCATCATTCTGCAGATGGCAAAACTTTCATGTATGGAATTTTCCTCCCTTCCTTACCAATATTATTGGGATCTACTAATAAAATATTTATACACGTGCACTTCGTTGTTGTTATTATTATTCTTAGTTTTAATACACTACCTTTCTATAAAATGAGAACATTTTGTAGGCTCTTTTGTGCGCTCCAAACTTTTCCTATATATGTATGTAGGTATATGTGACGACGTTGAGGAAAACTGTTCAACGAAGGAAGTTTTATTTTTTAAGTAGAAAGTGGAATGTCACAATCTCAAAAAGTCACCTTCTTTTCTTTCAAGGATGGGGTTTCACTGATGAACGTGGACAATTTGCATTTACTCAGAGCAGACAAGCATACATAATGATAAGCTGGAAACACGATGTATCAAAGAATTAGTGCGTTGTCAATAACTCGTGTTTTATAAATTGTAAACAAGTGCGACACCATGAATACAACCTTAATAATAAGATCCTAATTATTTGTGGTTTGTGGAAAACCACAGTTAAAATCTGAGAATCCAATGAACTCTCAAGGTAGCTCTGACTAATGAAGTTATTTCTAATAATGAGCATCCATGCGTAAGCACTATTGTTCCATAATTTGATTTATGGAGAGTGAGGTGAGGTAGGTGTAATCTTTGGAATAGTACATCAGTGGAATCCTTACTAAGCAAATGAGGTTACCATGTCTCCTTGAAATTTTCCAGACTTGATATGGATGAACTTTTCTGTACAACCACCCACGCTATTGATTTTCTCTCTGAAAACCAGGAACGTATCAACTCAATGAGTTCATTATTAAATTGTATTCTAGTTTCTAAAAAAACCTGAGAGGATATGCTATGAATACGATTTGCATTTTGATATCCTCGCATTTATACCTGCACAGTAAGTAGAGATCCACATGCAGGAGCCAGCAACTTTAAGAGGATTCTTGACGTAAGACATATAGGTACTCGTATTAATCTCCTTAAAAATGAGACCTGAGCATTGTCAGCACATTTGTTGGCGTAACATTTGGTTCATGACCGCCGTGAACTGTATATTTTCACAGTAGCATACGTCACCAAAGGTGGTAATTGAACTGAGCCGAGGATCGTCGCGAATATTTTTTAAAGCTCCAAAACTACTGAATTTACAGCAACGGGGAATATCGTCTCTGTGTGTTCATTTTACATTGTAGACACATTATTTTCCCAGATAAGGTATTGAATTTTGGTAAAGGCTCATGCAACCAGCGATTAATCAATGTCAATAGGTTTACCTGACAAAGCGGGAGGAAGACTTCGCCAATCGAATCATCTCTTGAGAAACGGTCGTAGTCGAACACATGGAGATGCAGCACTCGACTCTGGAGCTTTTGTATTGGAAAACCTAGAAAGAAAGAAAAAAAAAGAAGTGCAAACAAAACTATAGGACCACCTTCATTTCATCATATCATCATCATCGTTATCCAGCACCATCCATATAGAACTATCCCAATTGTTACAATGATCCAATAAAAAGTAGGTAGTTCCATTTATCAAAACATTAGCTCCCCGTTCTTCCTCTCAACCCTTGTTTCATGCCTTGATTACCCAGCCAATTCAACAGCCTGGTGCTTGCTGAGCAAAGCACTAAAATAGGAACGAGAGGGTTCTGTGAATTCCTCTACAAACAAGTCAATTAGATCAATCTCATTTGATGATGGGAGGGCAGAAAACGTTAGCATTACCAGACAATCTCAATGATCATGTGAGAAGTCATTCTGAATATTTGAACAAAGGAGCGTAGCGCCCCGAACGTTAATTTTATTGCCCAAAGTTTTGCAGATCGAAACGGAAGGAAAATTGGAGGGGAATGCTTGAACATCAACGACAATTGAAATATTTATTTTCAATTCTAGAGCAGAAAGTCATCGCCCGGGTAATGTGCTTTTTTTCGGGTCTATTACTTGAAGTGTTATTTTTTGTGAAACTATTTTCAAACTAATGTTATGTTTCTTTTTTTTTCAAGTTACCCTTTGAATTGTTTTGTCCGGAAATCTCTCACATTCAAAACGAAAATGATGCGGGTCAACGCAGACACCAAAAGTTTTCTTTGTAGACAATGGGCCGTTGACGTTTGTAATGAACATGTGTTTTTATATTTAGTGATGGAATATTTGAGAGGATAACAATTTGGTAAATCCCTCCTCGAAGAAAGTGTTATAACAACTTAATTTGCCACCGAATGCTTTCTTTATTTCGTGAATGTACGTTTGAGAAGAAAAACAAGAGGGAAATTTGTGCAGTCAAAATAAAAGTTTAGGAGGATGTCATCCTAAAATGTTTCACTGTGCTGCCTTTCTAATTTATAACAGGGAACGGAACCATGAAAATCCAAAGTCTGTATCCGGAAGCTGTCTAAAAAGTTTCATTGTGCAGAATTAATGTACTGTTGCACTGTTCCAGGATACCATGTAATTCAAGCCCAATGGTACTATCGCTAAGAGTTACTTCAGGATGGGAAAGCGGGTTATGAGATAGCATGATTTATATTGAGACGAAAGAGTATTATATTATTACCAATATGATTAAATTTGATCCTTCTATTCTTATAGTAACGTTGATTTACATTCAGTGGAATTTCCTATCTTCGTAACTCGACATAATTCGCACATCAAATGTTATAGTTAGAGCACATTTTGCTAACTCTTGGAAACTGTTTTTGGTCAAATTCAGCTACTACTCTTGAATCTTGTAAAATATTGTAATAATCGCAATTTGATTTTTGCTGAAGAATAACTATGATTTACTTAATAGCTGATCGACAGGTCTTATGTATAGACTCACTTATAAAAATCCCGTGAAAGTATCTTTCGGTTCAATTATTACTCAACCAAGATGAAACCCGCCTCATAAACGGAATTTGGATTACTTTAAGGGATCATTTTATGATGCGATTAAGTTCGCTGAGATTAAAGTATGTCCGCGCGGTTTAGCAAGGAATGTCGCGTTGTATTAAGACTTGTGAAATCTTGGAATTTAAGCCGTTCCTGTTCTTTTTCTTCAATAGAACTTTCATTATAATTCAGCTTCTGAGTATGGGGATCTGTTGTCCTCATTCCAAATGAAGGAAATTATCAATTTCTATCTTTGTATAAAAATATTCCCAAAAGCATCAATTCGTCAGAAAAAAAAGGTTTTTTTAAGGTAACGTTTCTACACTGTGCACGCACACTAATGCATAAGGTCCAGCAAAAATGATGTTTCTCAAGGAAATCTACCATATCAGCAGCACTCATTCGAGTATTTACACGATTCTACGCTTTCATTCAGTGTACGTCCTGGAGACAGCTTTGCAGAAATTTGATTTCAAGCTCGGCTGATTACACGGACAACGTAACTAGGTATATAGTACTCAAGGAAAAAAAATCGAAAAAATGGAGGTCCTTGCAAAAGAAGCTTAATGGTGATGGTAGTGGTGGTGATGATGATGATGATGGCAAGGAGTGAGTGATGCGAGGAATTCTGACAAGGAAATTTTGAAGTCATGCTTTGTTTGAAATGATGTAAATTGTATCTCTTCCATTTTTTCGTGGAAAGGAGGAAGGCGAAAAAAAAGGAGTGAGAGCGAAGGACAAACAGCACATTATAAAGCTACAGTGTAACTTTACAGTTTTGGTCCGTGGAGGTTGCTTTTAGATGGATGCATCCTGCATTGGAAAGTTTTAGGGGAAAACTAGGAATTTTCTCTTGGGCTCGGTTCCTTTGCCAATATTTTCATCGAGTGCTGAGATCTACTCAAAATTCCCTTCAAGTCACATTCACTAAATGCTTCTATCTATTTTTTATTACAAGATGGATGTGATGCACACACAGGAGGAAACTAGTTCCCCTTGCAACCATGTACTCCACTACCATGTAAGTAGTTCCTATCGTCACTCCAATCAACTTCCTTTCCCATTTTGTTCCTAACTTTGTGAAGCAATCAGGGAAGGAATCTATTACATTTCATGTTCATCAAGACGCGTTATCTCCACCACTTTCGGAGGAGTCGAGGAGCTTCCAGGATCCCTACTCTGTGTTTCTCTTCAGTGTCCTTGGCTCGTCTGGTGTTGAGTTTTTTATTAACCAGAAAATTGGACCCTGCATTTCCAAACAAATTTTCAATTGAACTGGTTCTCTTCGCCACCCAAATTTCTAAAGACAAACAAAAGAATTCTTTCTGGACACATATGCACGAGAGCGCGCGACATGTGTTCTCTCCAGCCTACCCCATTTTCACCAAATAAATCGAAATAAGTGTTGACGACGGCCTCAAGTGGGGAAAGGATGAAGCCATTAATGTAATACGTATCAAGTGGGGTTTGCCTTAATTAAGGAAATTAGTGTACCAGGAAAAGAATTATGTGTGTGCTTTTGTGATGATGTCGGCACTTAAATTTTCCAAAGGATAAGCATCCTCCAAGACCCGCAGTCTTCATTCCCTTTTAAGTAGTAGTATGGAACAGGCGAAAACCTGGAAACATAGTCTCATGCGAGAATGCACGTGACGTGTGCGTCCATAATATTTACCTTCAAAATAAAGAGTTTCATTCCACCGAGGATTCAAAGTTCTCCGCTTTATTTTCGTTTCCAACCGATGCTTCTTGTCGGGAAGGAGAGTTACGCGAACGTAAGGGTCCGACGTCCCCGAAATATCCTTCGCTGGCAAATCCTTCCCCTGAAAAATGAAATGAAAAATTATTAGTAACACATCCACCAGAATTAATTTTTTTGGGACTGAAAGCAAGTTTTTATGTATGTTCATTATCTGCGGCCGCCATCATGAAGCTGCACTAAAACATTTTGTGGTGTGTGTTTCGACAAAAAAAAAAGTTTTCACGACAGATGTGAGAATTATCTAACCACGGGAGGTTCAAATTATTTGGAAAAACCTTATCAAAGTGAGAACATGCATGTCATATATAAATCATTGCATGATATGCTACTGCTCCGTACCTCTATAAACTTGCAGTATTAATCAGAATCATAAGTTTCTCTACAACAGTTTGTGAGCAACGTCGCGGAGAAAAAGGAAATGATTGACTTGAGGATCACCGAGACGATCGTAAAAAATACTTGGAGAGATCTTCAATCTTCGCGAAACATAATTCATTTGAGCAGAATGAACGAAAGTAGACATGAACTAAATTTCTAAAAATACAATTTTTTATCAGTTATTTATAATGCCCTCTACAAAATTATTATCCGCTTCCAGTTCGCCTCAAATTGAAAAAGGCATTGACTGGGAAAATAATTGGTAGCAAGTGCGATAAAGATAAAGCAACAGTACACATAGTATCAGCACTGGACACACTAGAACTGCAGGGTATTCCTGCATATCAAAACACAATAATTCTCACATGAGTTGGGACGTCAGAGTACTGAATGAAACTGGTACGTAAAAACAGTCGCTCAATTTTTCAACCATTTCTATCTTATTTTTGGAATAGCCCAATCATCAAAAAATGAGAGCAAGCAGCCAGTGGAAGAAAGGGGAAAGGGCAAAGTACCAAAAATTGTGTATCGCTTCATTTCATCACTACCAATTTTCTCCTTTTTTCTTGTGTCCATTGTTTTCTGCCTCGTAGGCGGAAGAGGGAAACGTCCAGTGGTGACGATTCTGAATGTCCGAGATAAACGATGTCCCTTCCAAATTCCTTTCAAGTTATAAAGCATCTCAATTCCAAACAAGAAGTAAGAAGTAGTATTTTCAGTGTTGTTTTTTAAAGAGCACGTCTGTCACTTTTTTGTCCTTTTTTATCAGCGTAATTTACTATTATGTCTCACACGAGAAACAAAATAAAGCTGCAATTGTGTCCAAGAAAAAAAATGGACACTGAAGGAGGCTAATATTTATACGATCTGGGAAGATTGCTTTTATTATTCGGCGGGACAGACAAAATAAAACGAGAAAGGAAGTAGTTTCGGTTGTCGGACTACCCATGTAGAATCGTTATCTCCGAAACATTACATCCAAAGGAAGTAAATAGCCCACAAGATAGGGTCCGTGAAAATAATAAGGAGTACTTAAGTCCTTGTCGTGGTGCACCGGTAAAATGAGTACGTTACACTTATCTTTCTATCATTATCCGGCTACATGTGCATAGATATGTAAGTTTATATTTATGTTCTTTTATTGTCCCAGATGTTACACTTTTTTACTGCCAGCAACACCAGTTGTTGCTATTGCGGATATCTTGGTGCTGTAGCAAAAAATAACTACATCAAATTACAGCCATTTCTCCGTTATGCCCAGTGCACTTCCCTTTTCAAGTCCTGCGCCACTTCCTCTTTCTCCTTCCTTTTTTTGTTGTTGTAAAAAAATAAGAAGGAGAGCTGGAACATTACGAACATAATTTACGATCCCCACTGTTCAATCTTTATAACGCAACAATAAAATAAAAATACATCAACTCGTGCTGTCGTCTAACATTTTTTGTTGCCAAGTTATACACTTCTTCTCTTCATACAATGTCCAACCTTTCTGGAAATAGGCCGAGCTCTTGTCACATATTTCGTAGCAGCATTTGATGTCTCAGTTCCCCTCTATTTTGATGCCTGATGAATAGCAAATGGGGAATGATTAAAGGAAAGAAAAAACTGTTTCGTGTTTGAAGAGCTCTAGTTATCGTGACATTTCTATAATCGAGCGACCATATTGAAGTTTATTACGGAGGAGTGACAGCATCCTCGTCATCATAAGAGAAAGCATACTCGCGGAAATTAATGTCGTCTTTTATCATTTGTCTCCCGCAAAAGGCAGCAATCAGTGGGGCCACAAAACATCTCGCGTTTGATGCATTAGCGGTCCCCATTGTTAAGCGAGCTTATTGAGGTTGCGTTTGTGCGCAATTTATTTAATAAAGAACTCCATTGTGTTGTGAGTTTGTGAGAACAAAAAAATTGTTTGTAATAAATTATACGATCGCATGAAAATTAGAGAGATGTCACATGTATTAACCAAGTAATTGCTCGATATAGCTTTGATGAAACTAAAGCATGATTTAATCATATGGCCATGGCCAATAACGGAGACAGCAAGCGACGCACAAATGCGACCGCACTGTTTCTGATTAATTGGACATACACTAGGAAAAAGTAAATGCAACCAACTGTGCCGCACATCTTAGCTCCATTAAAGAACGTTGTCATTGACATGTGCGCGTCCGTGAAGGACATGCGTTTGGCAATAAACTAATGGCAATTTGCCCGAATTTGGGGTGTAGAGCAACTGAATTAACTAAATTATTAGAATACAACGAAGAAAATTTATCGAGTTAAAAGTATATTTCTCTCCTTGCTTCATTGTCCTATACCTATGCATATCTATATGCATAGGTATATGATTTAACTTTCACTCCTTCCAATTCGAAAACCCTGAAGCGGCCGAACTAAGCGAGCACGAAGAGAGAAATGTGGACGACGGTAACGAAAAAAGTTATACACTTTGCAGCAAGCGGTTTTGGAGAACAAGGAAACGTTCATTTCCAGTTTTCTTTGAAACATCGGAAGAGATCCGGTTTTTCTGGAAGCCACTTGTAGCACGCCTTCCTGTCTGGTCTCATATTTTTGGGGAATGAAGTTACTTAACTTTCTCGAATAATTTCTTATGCAGACTGTGTCTGAGTACAAACTAGTCTGTGAAATATATAGGGAAAGGAGTAAAAAGACAGATGCTAGCCTTTTTCAGAAAGAGAAAAGGTCAGAAGACTTAATGCTCCAATTTTAATGCTATTTTATGGTTCGTATAAGGTTCACTTCCAGAACAATGGAGATACATTCAAACTGTGAATCTAGTTAGACGTTGGACTTAAATCACCTAGATATCGTTAATTAAACTTGAGGGGGGGCGTATGTTTAAAAATTTCTGCACAAAAAAAAATAATCAAAGTACCGTCCTTCACTTTGCATTGAATAACAACAAGAAAAAGCCAGTAAAATAGAATACGATCGAAAGAGAGCTCGCTCGCCTTTCTTCATCAAGCTCCAAGATACGTAATGTTAAAACTTCATGATATACGAAAACACGTTCGATGCAGAATGAAGGATAGTGTACCTCAGTTTATTCATTCATACTTGTATGTCTTATGAAGTTCAAACAGTTGATAAGCTGCTCCACTAAGTATGCCATCGTTCAGTCAGATGTTGAACGGTTTTAAGTGTGGTGACAAATGGAATAGGCGAATGTGTGTGTTTTATTATATTAAATACTTCTCCACAGATGTAATAACTTAATTATTTTTTTTGTTTAAGCCCACTAACGATTTGTCCCTAGAGTTTTTTTTTTCAAGAAGGAAGCAAACAGCCAGTCAACAAAATCATCTGCGGCACCCCATGCAACTAATTTGCCCGTTAACACAAATTGATTGTTTTTTCATTGCTCCAATAAGTTTCAC
>JAHZNF010004332.1:0-22782 GCA_027744215.1 Troglopedetes dispersus
GTCAAAATGGATCCGGCGGCGTTTCCAAGTAGTTCGAATTCTCATGGTGGTGGAAGGGAATTACAAGATGGAAGTTTGACGAACTGGCAGCTGCAGCAGCAACCGTCGGCGTCACCGGTAAGATTTTAGTGGGTAGATTTTAGATAATCCCACTACTTTGTTTCCCTTTTTAGGCGTCAGTTCCCTTAATTTGAAAAATAATATACATCCTTAGGCATGTTCCTGGACTTCGTGGCATTCAGTGGACTACCTCTCAGAATTTATGGCTCAAAAGAAAAACAATCAGGATAATGGTAACAACACCAGGAAAATCTACTCAATACCACTTCCGCCTCCTCCACCTGGACTCAACCCCTTCCGGTTTCGACTACCGCCACCACCACCAGGCTGCTTCTTATGCCCAACTGATCCTGGCGCTGCATCGTCCTTAGTTCCAACTTGGCGTATGGAAAACAACGGAATTCCACCACACATGCCGCAGCCATTCCAGAACAGTGAGCTTCCCCTGCCGAAGCCGTGGGTTTTCGTGGTGCCTCAGAAATGTTTCAATTTCGTCAATCTCCATGTCCAGTTCATGATTCAATTGAATTGTGTTCCGAGAGGCCTCTATGTCCAAACGTACATGTTTGACGCAATGGTTAAAAGCCCAAATGGTACCTTGCTTCCTTGCCAGATTCGACGTGGAGACAAATGCTTTGGAATAGAGTTATTCCACGGAGCCTTCAAAGCCACTGAAGAAACAGGCTTGTATCAACTCAAAGTTAAGCTCTTGCTCCCACAGCGCTTTCTCAGTTTTGGAGACGTTTGCGACAGCGTTGACATTCTCGTGTCACGCAACTATTCCCGGGATGCCACTACCATAATGATCCCCCCACTTCAACTGGAATATGACCTGCCTGATATGTCTGCTGCTGACTCACTCCAGCAGCCTGCTTATCCACAGTCAAAAATTTGGGGACTGACTTGTGACAAACAAACGAATCATGTAAGTAACCTTTATAACTTCACCCTTTGCATTTATTATTCCACCTTAATTCATGACAACGTTTGGAAGTCATTAAAAGAATTAAAGTAATAGCACACCGGTAATTTCATTCAGGTTTTCTACACGGACAGAGCGAGTCATACGATAACCTGTATGGAGCCAGATGGAAGAGTTATTTTTAAAACCTCGCGCAATTACAATGAAGGCAGGCTCCATCGTCCCACGGGAATAGCTTATGATGCTACTTACCATCGCTTGGTCGTGTCAGACAAGGATAACCATCGCATCAGCTTCTTCTCTATGGATGGCGAGTATATTTCATCGTTTGGCTCGTTTGGACACGGTAACGGTACAGTAAAATTGCTAATTTCAATACCTTTTCTCAATAGTTGTATTTTTTAAAATTAGTTTGTAGGTGGAGATTACATATTGGGTTTAATTCTTTTATTTACAGGAATGTTTAACTACCCGTGGGATGTTGCTGTTTCCTCCCCGGGAAATTTTATCGCTGTCGCTGACTCCAGAAACAAAAGGGTGCAACTGTTTGATTTGTTCGGAAAGTATATTGGAAAGTTCTCCATTTACGAGCTGTCCCCATTTGAGTACAAGCACAATTTCGATTACCCACGAGGTATCACGTTTGACTTAACCGGTAAGGACTTGTTTATTAACATAATAAACTTATATTACGTAAGCTTAACTCGGATTTTCAGTATTTCCTTTAAACTGTACTGATAAGCAACTTTGTTTAACTTTCAGGGAAACTGATCTACGTGACTGATTTCAATGCACAGAACATTATTGAAATTCCTGTGGATCTGAACGGGTGGCGGAAACTACTTCCAGATCAAATGCTTAAACGTCCTCAAGGTGTCCATGTTGACTCAGTTGGTGGTCTGCTCATCGCTGACTCCAAGAATAACAGTATTCGGCACATCACCCCGGAAGGGGACATTCTGGCCACCATTCGCTTAGTTGGACCGCAAAATGTGGAGTACCCTGTTAATGTGACTGGATTGAATGATGGAAAAATTGGAGTTCTGGATGGAGTTGGAAAGTTCCATGTTATTTAAGTTTTTTGTGCATGATGCTCTTCCTTGAGTAATCACTTTTCGCCTTTCCCGTATAAGGTTTAAATTTTAATCTTCCATGTTTAAGTTAACTACTTAAAATTAGTCAGATAAGATAAATGAACTAATAATCAAATTTTGTTATTATTAAGACTGATTTTTGCTTTATAAATCCAAAATTGTTAAGTGAAATGAATTGCTCAACTACTCAACTGTATCGTGTTTAGTTACTACTCTGAGACGATAAAGAACCAAGACAAAAAATGTTATTTCTGCTGCAATTACGTTGTAAGTATTATTGCAAATCACGGATAGTATCTCGTTGTTCCTGAATAAGACTGAATAAATAATGTTATTCAAATTTAATTAAAATTGGATGAAGTGTTGTAGCATTAAAAATCGACATTCTCTGACAGCGAAGTTGACACAAGCCATAAGCTACCATCTAGAAAGCAAAGTCTTTTCCATTTCTCCTTTCCCTCATACTTTCCTCTTTGCAGCAGAGAAGGCGCTGCTGCTACATATGAAATTGTCACTACAAACTATAGAGTGGTGCTGTGACAGCTTGGAGTTTTATGCATGCATTACTAGTAATTTTAAGATGCAAACACATAATAAATTGGAAAGCAATTAGACATTCCTCTGAAACAATGGCTCATAAAATAGTTTACGATAGAAAACTCTGACTCTAGCTTCTGAAACAACACGCGCGCATGATAATATTTTACTACTTGCGATTTGAGTATCGATCCATGTCCTATACATTAACTTTTACAAGAAAGGACTATGACGTGACAAACAACGTGTAAGCAGTAACCAACTTACTGCTTCGATTGTTCGTTATTCATTGCGATCTATTAATAACCATTACACAATTTTCTTTTAAAATCAGAGTGTTTCACCTATGCCGATGTTGAAGTTGACAATAAAATATTTATTTGAATTATTGGACTACGTGGGTTACAGTTTTTCTCTTCATTTTGTGTAAATGGTTCCGTTGTGAAGGTGTGATTTTTAAGTGACAGCCAGCAGGACTTTTGTTGGTGAAATTTGAATTAATATTACCAGTGACGAAAGGCCTGGAACGAGAGCCCTGCTGAACTAAACAACTCAACATGAATCCAGCAAAAGCAGCCATCACGGTTGGTACTTACTGCTACCTATTTTTGTTTCATTATAGTTGTACTAAAATCACACAAAAATACAACTTACACTATTTTTCTATCACTGTTTCAGTTAAGAGTATTGGAAAGGATCCAATCTGACATTCAGGAACTTGTCATTATGCAAGAAAGAATCGCAAACTTCGCTCGATCATTTAACGAAAATATGCAGACGCTGGATGAGGCGCGCCATCTGATGCAAAACTTCACCCGGAGACATTTCCAATTGTACCTCCTGTACATACAGTTACTGACTCTTTCACTGAGGAAATTGAAGGTGGTGTTCCTTCGTTACAAGCAAATGCATAGGAGAATTAAGCTAAGACTGAATTTTATCGAGAAGAGTTTTAAAGAAAAAATTTAAAAACTTATTTTGTCTTGTGAAATGTAGGGACATGATAGCTCTACGTTTTGCTAATCTGCTGGTTTTTTCAATTTTGATAACTGCATTTTCAGTTTAAAATAAATTGGATAACTGTTTCCCGTCTAAAGTCAGAGCAAACGTTTGACAAAGGCCATATTATGTCGCATGTTTTCGAAAACGGCAGAGGCATCTGGGGTTACACAAAATGAGCTTGTTTTGACTCCGGAAAGAAAGAATAGCTCTTTTCTTCCCTCACTAGATTGAGCTGAAATCTACTTCCGGTCGCTACCAACTGCCAACCTCATACAACGGTTATCATTTGATGACTGTGAACTCTTGCTCTTCTTAGATCTCCCCTTGGAGCATCGTCTAAAGCTAAATCATAAGAATTGTTTGAAATATTCTTTATTGGATGTTCAATTTTCGTACTTGTAAAATACCTACGCATAATAGTAACTTGTCAAACCTAGTTTTCCACTGAATGCCAAACCAACAAGCCAACTTCCTTATTCCGATGTCACCATTTATCTTCTCCACTCTGCATACATTCCACTTATTATTACGCTTCACCAACATTTGCTCACATAATTTCACGGGAGTTCGCCATTTGAACCTTGCATTATAGTGTTTTTTAATCCGAACATAATATCATATACTCTTATATTTTCCGGTGCGGAACAGTTGTACACATTTTATCAATTATCCTCATGTGTTTTCTCAAAAGTGCTGATGTGCATCGTAAGAAACAATATATTTTTTGTTCATTACTTACAAACGTAAACAAGACAAAGCCTGCGAGGAACAACCTTTTTTCCGTGGATTAATTTCTAAACACATCTCTTCACACTGGTTTTTGTGCCTTGTGTTGCATGCTCCATGAAAAAAATCTTTTTATGCGTTTTTGATGAATGACATGTTTGACTGATCTATCTTACATCACTGCCATAAAAAACATATTTTCGGTGTGATGTATTACACCAAGAAGGCACACGTCCTATCTCCACTTTTAGATAAGCTCCATCACAATAAAACACACTGTATATATGTGTACTATTATCCAAGTTTATTTAGAAAATCCAAAGTTATGTGTATGCCACTGTAAACATATACGAGTTTCCGTAGTAGGACATCTACACAACCATCCAAAATGCATCTCACATATGCCAGTATTTTTTGTGTGAACACATTCCAATGCCATTAGAATATCAGCAATTCCGCGTCAAGAAGAAAAGAAACTCTTTTACGAACGCTTGGCACATGGCTTCTGCTGGTGGCACGAACCCTCCGACAAGAATGAAAAGGAAGTTGGTGAAGCAAGCCAAAACACTTAGGGAGGAAGCAGAAGCGAAAAAAGATGAGCAGATTATTTCTTCCTCGAGTTTTCCTCAGTCCGCTTGGTGGTAAGTAATAATGTTGCCGTTCTATTATGCTCGTGCTGCTGCTGGTGCTGTCGGCGTTGTTGTTTGTTCCATGATGCCATTTGTATATATGAAAGGAGGAAGGGAAAGCAGTGCATCACTCCTCCACTCCAATCTGCAGAGAGAACACAGCACTTCATTTTGAGAGCCGGTGTACCATCCTCGCTCTCTCCTTACTCACAGACGTTCTCTTGGCTCCCGAAACCGTAACACTGCGGATCCGTGCCATTTAACGTGTGCTCAGAAGATGTGTGTGCCGTAGTCAACTTTTTTGTAGTGTTCTTCGGTACAGAAAGTTCTGCAATAAATATTTTAGCATGGTAGCAGCAGCAGTACACCATGCATGCTTGACATCCTTTTATATAAGAAAAACCAATCGTGTACGTTTGAGCTCTGCTCATTTTTTTTACTTTTAGTCTAAATAAAAAAATAGGTATGCGAAATTATTTTGGGATCTTCCCGTGTGTGGAACTCGATTCCTAATCCTTTCTGCCGTGTGTAATACATGCTCCCTCTCTCATGCTTAGTCAGTCTCCTGATTGCCTGCCATTCATAAGTTGAGTAGTGAGTGACTGTTTTCTTGGAGTCAAAATACAAGAAAAGTGATGTGAACGTGAAAAATTCTTTTTTTTCATGTATTCTTCCAATATAATCGTAATATTCTTGAGTTGAGATCGTATTCCCAATTTTCCATTTTCATTCTTATTTTTTGAGATGCGGATGGAAGCTTAAGTTTTATAGGTAGATAGGTTTTCCATCTTTGAGAAAATTAGATAAAAATGGAGATGGAAGGAAAGACTTGAAAATTGGAGAGGAAGGAAAGTAGTTCGCTAATATGCCCTTGCTGGCTGAAGAGTATCAATTTTTCTCTGTAAATTGTGCTGATCATATTCTTATTCGTCGTCAAATTTTCGAAGGAAAAGTAGTTTGCGGAGCTTATCGTCATTTTCATTCATTGACTTTTCCACACGCTTTTACGCGTCTGAACTACTTCTTATTGGGGTTTATGAGCTCCTCAATTTAATCTTTTATAGGGGAAACGACCCATTTTTATGGTGATTGTCGTCATCATGTCGTCTGCATCGTCAGTCAGTTGTTATTATTACCATTTGAGTTATTAAACGTTTCAACGTGCTCGGTGATGATTGGAAAAACGGCTTGCCAGACTTGTGTGCGTGGAAGAGTGATACGATTTGAATTGTTGGCTTTTCAAACTATCTGTGCGAACCTGTGATCTCACCTTCTTCAAAACTGACAATTCTGCAATGTTGTCATTTATGATTACTATCATGAACTGTAATACGTATGTATGTTTTTTATCCTTTTGATCTGAAGAAGCAAGTCATCAGTTTGCAACATTTTTCGACCAAGTAAACACGTGAAAGTATAGTAATTCCCGTTTGGAAACTTTATTTCATCTCCTTTTGTTGATGTCATTTTAATGAGGAGCAATTAGTAGGACTTTTGATTTTCCCAATCTCAGCCTAAATTATGTAAACAGTGGGCTCTTTTGTTTTTTATTTTTCATTGATCAGTGTTTGTTTTTCCTAAACATTCTAACTTTCAAACAGTGAAGCACAATTGTAATTAATTAAAATTGCCCACCTACACAGTCTAATATAATTGGCTCTAACAGTTTCGATGATCATAATAAAATTGCTCCATTCTGAAAAATCTTTTGAAAATGGCAGAATAAAAAATAAATTATTCTGAGAAAAGAAAGATATATCCTCCTGTTTGCAGTGAGTTTTTCAATTAAACTGCGCATTTTATTGACAAATGTATGCTGATGCATCAGCAAAGCTTCGAGCTTTGACATGAAAATAAAATTGATGAGGTCGACGACAAAATGTTCCAGAGAAGAAAATAGGGGGATACGATGTTGACGGAGAAATGGAGTGGAGGAGGGAAAACAACGAGTGAAATCTGAGTCCAGACGCAGTTTCCTTTTTGACATGGGACGGAACGGAAGTGCTGTTGTGAAGTAGACACCGCCTTTGTTGCTACACACGTGTCTGCTCTCTCAAAGAACGCCGTCTTGTGCCTGCACAGCTCATACGGAAAAATCTTTATACGCTTCAAAGTGGAAAGCCGAGAAGAAACTAATGACAGGACTATTTTTCTGGTGATTTTTTTGACGGGTTTGAATTTCGTTGCTGGAGTGTAGTTTTCGTTTTGGAGTGTCACCCGAGTGTTCTGGTTTTATTTGACGGGAGAAATCTGGAGCAAGGACTAATTACGTCAGACACCACCGTTTTATCACCTCGTTTAGAGTTCCAAAGCCTTCAAAAGAGAGTTTTGAAAAATGTGATTTTTTTTCTTTTAGAAGGAACATGAGTGTCTCCTCTTTCTAACAAGACTATACACTTAGAGTGAAAGGATGTTCATGTCTAAAATGTCCTCAACAGGATAATATTTTTAAGCTGTTCAGTGAGATGTTTAATGTGTGAAGGGAAACTTTTGTAGACGGGAATAAGATGAATGCTAAATCAGTTTTTGTGATTAGCCAGTGTATTATTATTCTACTTTAAGTTGGTAAAAGTGGTCCAGCTTGGTATACCAGGAAAATGCTCTATCCGTCCTTGGAAGACGGGCACGAAGGTAAAGTCTTCAAGCAACATTCTTAAATTTCTAGATTTAATGCCGCAATATTCGATCAACTTTTATCGTGGAAAGAAATTTTATCATACTANAAGTGGTCCAGCTTGGTATACCAGGAAAATGCTCTATCCGTCCTTGGAAGACGGGCACGAAGGTAAAGTCTTCAAGCAACATTCTTAAATTTCTAGATTTAATGCCGCAATATTCGATCAACTTTTATCGTGGAAAGAAATTTTATCATACTACTCTTCCACTTTTTTTTCTTGTAGCGTTACGGCAAAAAATAATTATGCAATAATTCCTGCCAAAAATACGTGAACCAAATGAAGCGCAACGACGCTAATATAAAGTTGAAGGAAATAAAAAAGACTCGTGTTATTGATGATGGTGACTCCTTCTGTTCAAAAGTATGAGTCAATGTATAGTACGTCCAATGAAAAACAGATAAACTCTCTTTGATATGTACATATAGCTTGAAATGCAAGATAACCTGGTAAGAGTCTATAACTAAACGCTTCCGTAATGGCAGTTCCACTCATACTTTTTGGTACCCTGCTACAAAAAAAAATTGCAACCAGCCGCAGCAACTTACCGCACATAAATCATCAATCATCCGTGCACGGAAGTCCGACTATTGTTATGATTATATGCAATGCAGTTGTTCATCCCAATTCCCTCTTTCAATTTTTTTCCTAGTTCATGCCTCCTTCCAGAGAGTTTATCATGGAAAAGTCAAAGCACGGAACAACCCATCATCTAATAAAAAAACCTTTTTATGAACAATTTCTTTATAAGCTTCCCCAGTTTTGTTGGTATATTCCGTTCTGTTTCAATGAACTTCAACCCTGGTTGGGTTTTAACGGGATAGTTTCAGAGATCATTTACTAAAAAATTATTTGGACGCACACACAAACTTACCTTTGAAATTTATGTGCAAACTGAAAATTACTTTCTGTGGTCTACACAAAATTTTGTGGTACATAGGAATCTATGCATGAATACAGGTTGAACGACCTTGCAACATGGTGATATTCATCTCATCAAGAGCAAGTCGGTTACAAATATTAGTATGAATCTGCTCGTATCATACTTTCAGTAATTAAAAAATAATACTTCCGAGATGCATTTCTTCCAAAGTTGAGTACATTTTGCTATTATCACCCCCCGAACCGCTGTGGAAATAAGCGCAACATTGTGCATTCTAATTGGCCTAAAACTGCAGTGCTACACATTTTCAAAATTGTAATAGTGTGCATGTCCTTTAAATGTCTTGTAATAAGTGCAGTTGTTCTCATTATCATTAAAAGCTACAACTTTTTCAAACTACGTAACTCACCATAATCTTTTACGTTCAACTTACAAGCTCACACATTAAGCTAAGTGAATTGGAAAAACTTTTTCTTCCTTCAACTCTGCCCTCAACGACAGCTATGAATTGCACTTCCTCTTTCCAAAGACTGCTCCTTTCTCTTTCCACACATTATACTCGCAGAAAAGGGACACAAACTTGCAATTTTACCGTTGTTTAGAAAAAGTACAGCTAGCACACAACAAGGAAAAAGTACAACCATTATAATAATAATGGCATAATGTAAGCATAAATAACTTCTCAAAAAAAAGGAAAATAATAATGACCGTTTTTGTACTCTCTCTTCTTCTTTGTCAAGTTACGAGAAAAAGAGTAGGATGATCTCGCTCTTTCCACCAGACCAAAAATAATGGCTCAGCTTGTCTCGTCTCCGCAAATACTATAAAACAAACAAGAGTTTTTTTTATGTTTCCTTTCCTTTTTTTTAAACACACAAAAGGAAGGAGTTGTAAACAGGAAGATGAAAAATGGTATTTTGTCTGCTTTTCCCATGAACTCAAGAAGTACTTTTAATAAAAACGCAACAAAAAATTGTCTCCGGACAGAAATTTCTGGGAAGAGAATCTTATTCTTGCAGCGCAAATACCGAAAAAATAACATGTGTTGTACGTGTTCATATTTGATCTAAGGTACGTATGTATGTACATAGACTAGACACGTGCAATTTAGCATGAGAGTATGTGAATCTTCATCATGATGATCATGATCATCCAGTCGAGATTGTCAGGAGATAGTTATGGTGAACATGAGCCCAATAAAAATAACAAAGGGAAAGGACAGAAAAATCGCGCCATTTTCCTCCACAAGTGCGACCTTTCTTTACTTCAAATTTTATCTTTTGTTTCTTGTTTTTCCCTTTTATACTTCCGCCAATGTACTCCCGTTTTTACGACAAATGAGCAAAGAGTCAGTCCGCTGGGATGTCCCGGAGGGCCAACCCCACTTTCGTCTATGAAGAAAAAAAAGGAAGTGAGTCGTGGTGTCACCTTCGCTTGACATTTTACAAAGTAAACGAAGAGCAAAAAGTCGTTTTTATTTCGTGTAACAAAAAACGCACCACCTCCTCCTTCACCTTCCCATTTTTTTGTTTGAAAGGTTGCAATATAAAAGATCCTGGCATTATTTTACTTTCTCCTTTTTTCTCTGTCTTTTGACGTGACTGATCCCCATGAAGGGACTTTGGGATGCACATTTGAAACTTCTCATCTCACCTGACTTCATTCTGCTTTCTTGTTACAACAATTTGGATCTGCGGAGTGAGTGCTGGTTTCCTTCTCAATGGAAAACGGAAAGAGGAAACACGTGTTCTTCTCTTATGCATATGTACAGAGTCAATTTGCATGTTTAAAAATGCAAACAAAGGAGGAAAAGGGGAACCGTTTTCCTGACTTTTATTTAGCAATATATTTTGCAAAAAAAGATATTTTTTCTTAAACAAAAAAAATATCAGAGCAACAATACTAGGTTAAAATAATATCATTTCATCTGCCAGGCTTCTACTTATCTTCCCTTGTTAACTTCTACTCCAGAAGAGGAGATTTTTGTGGATAAAGTTGAGAAATATATATATATTTATATATATAGATTTTTTTAGGAAGAAGAAAACTTACTTACTGGTTCCATCCAAGCCAGTGCAGAGCACAAAACTTGAGTACATTTTTATAAATGTACTCCTTATGCCCCAAGAAAAATATAGTTTTTTGTGCCTGCTCTTCTTGGATTTTTTTGTGAAGTCTGCTTCAAGGAGAGATGAGAAGGGGAGGAGAATTTTGTTATGTAGTCAGAGTTCGTTTCACTCGTTGTGCAATAATGAAATTTATTGTTATACGACTTACAGAAAAATCGTTGCTGGTTGTAAAAATAGGAGTAGATTTTAGACTTGCCGACTTTTGCAACCCGTGTTTCGTATTAAACTTTCTTTACTATTTTAACCCAAGTTTTGACTTGTTATAGGTGCCCTGCGAATATTGTATGATGAGATGTTCCGTTCACAAACTTGGGATAAAAAATATTTTTGTACTTTAAAAAGTAAGAATTTCGTAAGGTTGATGTCCGTTGATGAAAAAATCATTCGCTGAAAGCATCTGAGCATAAAAGTAAGAAGGCATGAGGCATGAAGTGTTGAGTAGAGGGATGAAAAGGAAAAAAACGGGTAAGATAGGCAAAGTTGAGCTTGTAAGATTTATCTGGACTTTGGCGCATTCTTTTTACTTCTTTGAAAAGAGACAGTTGATACGATAATGCACACCGGAAGAGGAAAGGGACATAAAACTTTTTTCTGTTTAAAAAACTTCAACTGTAAAAGATAAACAAGCGGAAAATGCTAAAATACTGTGACTCAAATAAAAACTTGAGCAAAAGTCAGTTCAGTGCAGGATAATGTCGACTGGAAAGAAGACAAGAAAAAACACACGAATTCTTTAAACAGTTGCAGTTGTTTCAGCAAACATGTTTGTTATTTTGAAATTTTATACAATCTAACTTTCTAAATAATCATGATTGCAAAAAGTTTTAGAAGCCAACATTTGACAAAAATTGACCACGACAGAACATTTAGTAATCTTAATGGAGGATTTAATTAATTTTAGAAACGATAAATTTTTCCTTTCCGGTGAAATATGTACGTTTAGATAAAAAACTACCACTACAAAAAGGAATTATGAAGACACAAATTTTTCCTCGGTCTGTCGTACGTTCCACTTCATTTAACATTTGTCCCTGATTCTAATCTATACATTTGCCAGAAAAGTTATAGCCAAATATTGTCACATGTCGTGTACATATCGTTCTTTCTACATTGCTTACTTAACTTCATAAAAATCGCATCACACGAAGCAAATCTGAACATGAACGCAGTTTGCATATAAATCGCTCCATTTTTTTCTTCCTTTCCCCATCTTCTGAAAATAGGAAGGGAAAAAGCCTTGAAACAAAAAATAGGAACGGAGCACACACAAACACACACGCTCACATTTTAAGAAATGTTACCAATGTCTTTCCTCTCACAAAGAAATTACTGTGCAGCAAAAAAATATCAGTTTGCCTTTTTCTTATTTAAACTCCGCTTCTTTTCCTAAAACGCCAGTTGTAGATTTTATAGTGATCTTATGCCAAATCACAACTGCCTGCCACCAGCGAAAATAAAGCGGACCCGCATCACTTCGTTCTCTGATGAATGTTAAAACATATAGCTTTTTCATTGTCGACATATACACAGTCAAGTTAGTTTTTTTCAAGTCGTTTCCAAAAGCAAAAAGGAAACAAAAAGGAAAATACGAGGGAGACGGTTCCGATAATGTGCTCGTGCCATGTACCATCACAGTCGCAGCCGACTTTATAAGCACTATTCAGGCCTAACTCATTCTTGGGAGTATCTTTATATGGGAGATGCCTTTGAACGATTAGCTTAGGAAAGGAGACACCGACAAAATAAAAGGAGGGTTTGTGATTTTTATATTCCTCTTTTTGCTTGAAAAGAGGTAACCGACGAGCCGCCGTCTTCATAAAGGAGTTGTGTGCTCTCGGAGAGTACATAGTCAACTGCTTTTTAGTTACACTCCCAGACTACTCTCTTTGCCGACATGGTGTTTGTGTGTTCTCGAGTTTTGGTGAATGAGTAAATATCGTTCGTGGAAAGAACTGAAGTATTTTTAGTTGACTTTGCGTTTTCTCCCTTTTCATCTCTTTGTTGAGTTTGCATTTATGATGATAATGAAGACTGTGACGATGACGGTGCTGATAAAATGGAGAAAATCCGGGAATTTATAGAGATTTATGTTTTCTCGGGATATTTTTTACTGAGTAAAAAAGTTGTCTCCTTTTTATTCCCCATTCAATTCTCTCTTTTATTTCAACGAAGAAAGAAGTTAGACTTCAGCAAGCAAGGATTACATATTATTCAAATTCAGAATTTTCGTGTTAATTTCGTGAAACTGGAAATAAGCTTAAAAGATGCGTTTAGATAGTTTAAAAAGTCAAATGTAAGAAAAAAGTGGAAAGCATTTTAAGATTCTAAGGGATTAGAAATTACTCGTACCTGTCATTTTTTTGCAGATAACATTTTTCATTGGTTAGCAATTTCCTTCATGCTCATGTCACGGTACATTTCCATACTCAACCGTCGACTGGCTTATGTCAACTTGAATTTATAATGAAGTATCAAAACCCGTTTATCTAATTTTGAATGCCAAAGCAGATTTTTGTGCGGCCAATTTATGCATGACTTGCATACACTGTCACTTTATTTTAACAAGACTCGCCATCAGCTTAGTCAGCTTCAGTCGGATTAAACCATTTTTCACTTTGCAGAAAATCAGTTCAGTCAGGATGTGAAATGTGAACGTGACATGACGTAAACTTTGAGGTGACGTGATAATGACAATGCCAATGTCTCACTTTCTCCGGTCCAAAATTGTGAAAAATTTATTGTGGTCTCGTCATAACAAAGGGCAATGTTAACAAACACTCGCTATTTTAATTATGGTGCATTGCGCACAACCCCAACTTGAATAGACGCGCTTGTGAGGCAAACCTAGCGAAGGGGTCACCTTGTTCAAATGACTTTCAGAAATGCTCATGTATCAAGTTCACACAGCATGATGGAATTTTAAGATAATTTTAATTAGCAAATATTTCAAACTCTTGTTAATGCTAACACAAGGTGCCTCTTCTTTTAAAGTAATGCTTAGTAGAATGACTTCCAATACGAAAGAAACATTGTCTTTTTAGGAGCACACCATCTGGGTCCACTTGAGTCACGGCATCAGTTTCATGCTTTTTCTTGTTAACAAGCCACAGATGCGTATCCAAATATTTCCGTTCCTACTTCGAAGTACAAATTCCCCTGTTGTTGGTTGTAGCTGCTTTTGGTTTTCGTGGTGAGCAAATCCATCTTGCATTTTGATAAGAAAAATAATAAAATTAAGGAAAGCAAACACCAATTTTGTTAATTGGATTAATTAAATGAGCGAAAAAGAAAAACAATGACGCAGTGTCGATAATTGCAAATTAATTGACCATAAAGATAAAGTAGTACATAGAGAATTGTTAATCATTCCTTTGGAGTTAAGGATTAAGGTAAATTTGTCACTAAAATTCGCCAACTCTAAAAATAGACTAATTGGGCTGAACACAAAAGCTCGTTAACCAGCAGTTACTTTCTTTTGTCAAAATACTGCTCCGCATTTTAGTGTGTATTCACCAAAATAAAATACTTAACAATGCCGACGACTTCATTTTACATTAATTTTGTTGAATCATGCAACAAGAGTCAAATATTTTTTCAAATACTATTTTCAGTTGAATTGAGTATGCAAAGCTGAGGTCGTTACCCTAAAAAATTTCAAAATATCATACGCGAAAATATTACACAGTAAATTACTTAAGCTAGAGTTGCATCCCATTTAAATACATTTTACTCCGCCATAATCTTTCTACTCACAAACGATCCCATGTTATTCCAAGTAATATCATGAATAACTTAACTTGAGGAGAGCACATATCCCACATCATCCACATTCGTCTGTGGCCCGTGGCGCATAAAGCACAAACTTACATAAAAATTTGAGCAAATCCCATTAACTTTTTCATTAAAAAATAAATAATATGCGGGATGCCGTAATGCTCGTAAAAATACCGCACACGACACCCGACTCCCATAAACTTTGCTATTTTTAAAGACCATTTCTCTCTGAAGCTACATACCTACACCAAACTTATGACACTCACTCACGCACACAACACAACCATGTCATTGCATTATACAGCATGAGAAAATTGGATGTCAAGCTATTGACTCAACGAACGAACACATCTGCCTTTCTCTAACGACGAAACCGCACATGCATCCTATGTATATCAGAGACGTGAGCATATTTGCAAGCGCGCATCATATGTACCTACTCATTTATACCCGGTTCATGTGTTCCAAAGTTGCAACTTGCAACGTAACACTAATGTACATACCATGTCTGGGCTGACATTTGTTGTGAAAGTTTTGAGAGAACTTTTCCACCCATCACCGACTATCTCCATATTTTCCCACAAAGTTATTTAGGTTATGGATGCCATAAATGGAAAAGTGAGCAGGCGAAAGGGGAAATCATTCTAAAATGTCATCTCATCTTTGGTGTGCCTCGTCAAAATATCATGACAAGCACAAACCACACTTGCATGTCGACGTTCTTATCACGGAGCTTGGGTAAAGACTTGCACTGTTTTCCAAAATGGAGGTAGTTTTCCTCTCATGCGTTCATATTTTATCCATCTTCTTCACATCTTATTTAAGCTTATTGCTCAATAAAGATTGCTAGTTTTTCTTATTTTTTCCTGGAAAATCCTGCAGCGCCACATAACATTCTTTCTTACGTACCTGCGTTCGCACGATGCAACAAGGTATGCTTTGAATGTTTAAAAGGGAACTTATCCATGTTCAAACACAAAAGTCAAAATTCCCTGAATCAAAATCACTTTCTCCATTTTTTAAAGTGAGACTTTTCATGAATACTTTTCTTCCCTTTTTTCATTTAAAATATGGGCTATGCGAAGATGAAAGTGTGCACAATAAATTTAAAATATTTCTCTGTTATGCCAATGCCAAAGGCGCAAGGTTTACGGATTGGATAAAGTTCGGCAAGACGTGTTTGCATGCATGAGTACGTAGAGGCGTGCAGGGCATACTTCCTCTCGCTCAATAATTTTATATACTGATCCATTTGGTCGAAAAAAAAACACACACGCTTCTTTCTTTACTTTTCGCACTGTTGTGATAAAGTGGAGCAAATAAAAGCGAAGAAGAAAGAGACCTTAAAAAGTACCTTTGAGATTTTACGCAGAAGTGAATGGAGTGAAATGAAATGGAAAAAAATATTATGTTTTCCCTCGGCTTTTTCCTTCTTTTGTGTATGTATTATTTTTGCTGAGGAAATGGCCATAGGGAAAAAGGGAAAGTAGAATAGGAAACGTGAGACATGTGCTTGCACAACTAAAAGCCGACGAGTTTTTACTGATCTGATGGGAAAACGCTTGACGTGAACTACTCCACGTATGGATTGACACGAGGGACATAACAGTACAATAGTATATATTACATTCTTCTCAAAAGGGTCAACTGGACATAAAGACAAGTGGACCGACATGACGTGACATAAATGAATCGGATTTAAAACTCATTTTTTCCTACTATTTTTTCAAGATAAAAAAAAGGGAACGCGATAAATCGAACTTCTCACTATTTGAAACATGAAAGACGGCAAAGACATGCCGGCAATAGGGTTATGATGATGCGATTTTGACATTTCCACTGAAATGGAATTTAATTTTGTTTGTCATTTTTCTGTTCTGCCTTCAGTGCTGGGGAAAGACTACTGTCCTGGATATACTGATGTGTATGGAAAGTGGAACACGGGTTTCTATTGTCCTCCCATGATTCCGGACGTGCCTGTGTACTGCTGTGGAACCCTCCTGCTCAAGTATTGCTGCACGCTGGGCAAACCAATTCCCGGCGGACATTACACAAAAGGCTATGACAGTCGCCAGCATCACCATAATCATCAACTGCACTCTGCCACCGAGGATGGTCACGAGGACGATGATGAGCTGCCGGATGGAGAAGAGGAGATCCCAGAGCTGCCGACCTTACCGACAGAAAATGATCTCAATCAGTGAGTCCCATACTTTTTGCGTCATTTATTGAACATAATGGATTTCACTTTGTAACTTCCACTTTGTTTGTAAAAAATATTTTTTTACAAGGAAAGTGAACAAGGAAATTGACAAAAGAGAAATGTACACATGCTAGAAGCTCCTTGTAAAAATACAATTCAGATGAGAAAGTGTAGCGAAGAAGGAGAAACTGTCTGATTTATTTTATTTATCTTGGAGACATTTTCGGTATTTTCTGATGACTTCTTATTTGGAGATGATGATCACAATATCAATACATTTTCGCAGGAAATCCCTCCTCATCGGAGTTGTTTGCGGACTCGTCGCAATGGTCGTGCTGATGACCATCGTCTGCTGCTTTTACTGTTCATGTTGTGTTCTCTACAAAAAGCGAAGGGGTCATCAACTTTCTGGAGGTACTCATATAGTCACTCAATACCCTTTTTCTACAAGAGTTTCCGTCTGCTTCCATTTTGACTTGAGTCCACTTTCACCTTGAGTTTTTATATCCCTGAGTCTGACGTATAGTATTGTATAGTGCGGAGTCTCAAATATTACTTTTCATTCCATTTTGCCGGTCAGGTTTGCTGTACGGTATTCCCCCGTCGTCCTCATCGACAACCACCTGCGGCCTCCTGAACTCATTGGGTAGTTCAGGTGGAGGCAGTGGGAACTGCAACAGTGGAACCGGATCCACCGGTCAACCCAATTTCATCAGCACAGCAAGTCCTCTCAATCCTCTGATAGATTACTGGAGCACCACCACCACCGGCGGCGGAGGCAGCAGTAGTAACAGTAGTGCTTGTGGAGGGAGTACTGTAATTGTCGCTGCAACAGCCACCTCGCTTTCTCCTCCGTCTTTGGTTGGCCTTGGTGGCGGTCAACCTCATCATGGAAGTATTTACCATCATCATCATCACTACAGTTCGGGAAATTCGGGATTAGGACCACCTCCATTATTAGGTGGATTGGTACCACCTCCGCAAGCTTTAGAACCACCTCCCCCGTACTTGGCTGTAGCAGGAGGGTGCTGTGATGTGAGTCCACCTGGAGTGTCCTCCTCATCCTCGATACCGCACGGAGTGCACACATCTTCCCGAACTCCGGTGAGAACAAACAGCCGAAGTAGTACGGCCAGCAATGCTGCTGGAGACCGGGGCAGTTGTAATAATAGTAGCAACACAACTCTCATCATTCAACGACAGCTGTCCTACCTCCAAAACCATCAGCATCATCAGCACCACCATCCTCCAATCAATACAAGTGGAGGGAGCAACACCAGCCAGACAAATGCAACACCTGTCACTGCCAGCTCTTCGGAAGTTTTTGGTGGAGGAAGGCACAATAATAATGGTGGCTCGTCGGTTAATGCTCCCTTGAATAATATGGCTGCCTCCTCAGCTCCAAGTGGCACGGTCACTTCACCCTCATCGAGAATAAGTGATGGTAATAACTCGAGCTCTCCAATTTCCTCTGTTGCGGTCACGTCGCAGCAACAACAGCCCGCGGGCAATTCTCCATCTTCCAGAATGATAGCTTCTAACAGCAGCAACAATAATAATAATGCTACTTTCTCCAGCAGCACGGGTACAACAAACGCACTTACCAGACTTCTCTCGTCTGCAACGAGTGGCGGACGAGGGAACCTTCCTCCACCGTACTTTGTGGAGCAATATAGAATCCGAAATAGAGTGAGGCCGCCTCCTTTCCCCACAGGCAACAATAATAACTCTTCTTCATCTGCCTCCACCTCGTCCACGGGGACGTCGACTGTGACTTCAACGGGAGGTAGTAGGAGTAATCGAGCCCAAGACACCATTCAAAACCTGCTTTATCCACTTCTCAACTCAGCCGCCATTGCGAGGCAGACAGAGAGTCGGCATAATTTGAGAAGGGGAGGTCACCACAGCGGTGGCTCTGTGGACACGCAAAGTGAGCCCAGAAGAAATAACAGTAATAGTCATAATAACCACAGTAGCATCTATGCTCATTGTCACAATCACCAGAATCCAAACCGTAACATTAGCGCAGCAGCTCCAGGACTTCACCGTTCATCGTCAGACAGGCAGCAGCCAACTCATCAAACAAGTTCTCCAGGAGGAGGTGGAGGCAGCTGCTTTCCTGGAGATCCTGCGACCACCACCACCAGTGCCAGTATTATTACAAGTGATTCTGTGATTGTGATGAACAATCTAATTAATAACTTGTCTCAGCAAACACACCAGCAGCGCTATCACCACCATAATCATCATCACGGATCTGCGAGAAGTCGGTGTTCCTCTTCGGGAGGAAGTGCGAGCAGGAGAGTTTCCAATTCCGAAGGTCACGCTGGAAGTGTGAGCTGCTCCGCTTCAATGGAACGAGGAGGAAGCAGAGCAAGAGCCACCGTTTTGGATAATAATCGCCCACAAGAGATGGACAACTTGGGGAAAATTTTGAACACATCTGTAACCTCCTCCTCCTGCAGACGAGGTAAGGTTTATGGACAAACAGTATCGTTTTCGGGAAAAGATTAGGATTTATGGGATACAATAAAAATCTGTTTTTAAACATATCCTCTGTCTTGAAAATACTAGGAAATCTGAATTGCTCATATAAAGCAATTACTGTTCCGTTTTAAACGTATGTGCTCCACTTATTGCGTGGCTTATGGGTGTGACTAAAAGTCTTCCTTTTTTGGGTCATTTAGAAAACTCCCCAGCTTTGTTACAATCATCTCGTGATAATGCCTCTCATCATCCTCATTCTCGTGCTGAGCTGCCGGACAGCATACAAATGGATTCCATTGTGACCACATCAAGACGACGAGCATCCTCCCCGGAAGGAATTATGTGCTCCAGGGATTTGGCAAGGAGAGCGGATCAGAACTGCAGAATACCAGATGAAGAAGACAATGAGACTGAGGAGAGTCTGGAAAGGACATTAAATAACGCTAATGATGATCTTGATGATGCGAGTTGCATGATGGACGAGGATGATGAGGTTATTGCCGTTGTTACGTCTTCATTCCAGTGAAAAAGTGAACAGTGACTCTGCGCCAAATAGCTCCAGTCTGGGAAATGGGAATGGGGAACTGGGGGAAAATGAGAAAAGTGCTATTGATCGCCAAGAACAGAATGCCGGGGTTGTTGGTGTCCCAACGTTGAAGGAAAGTTGAAACTAACAAAAAAAATAACCTAAGAATAATACTGAGAGAAGGGTTTTTTACGATTTCAAGCTAAAATGCGTCAAATGCGAACTTGTTAAATGCGTTATTCCAGTTTGAATACATAGTTGTTCTTTTTTGTAAACAAGATTAATATAAGCTTCAAGAAATCATACACGTACGTGCCAAGGAAAGATAGGAGTATGGGTGAAAGACCACTTCATTATTAAAACAAGGTAACATGAACAACTCGTGTTAGTTATTTAGGGAAGATTTCGATGTACGCAGTAGTCATTTCAATATTCACATTGTTTCCCTTTTTGATGCAGTTTTGACAATGTAAAATAGCTACTTTCCAAAGGAACTTGTAAAAATGTAAATCGTCTTTATTTACCTATACTGTACTGCCTGGTGAATAATAAAAGAATTTGACTTGTGGTGAATAACCAGGAGTGCGGTTTTTTTGGCATTTGATTCAACTTTTGCACTTTTCGGTGCTGCGTAAACCCTTCCGGAGTTCAATATTCTTGTCGTCTTCACTGACCACCAAGATTTTTGTATCAGAAAAGTTGCACCCACAAACAAGGAATGGAATGCATTATTGTGTCACTTTCAAAAGAGACATGCTGGTTTTTGGCTTGAGGTTTAGAAGTTTAACTTTTCTACGGCTCCGCGAATCCTCTGTTCTTTACTTTTTACACGCTTGGATAATGTGTCATTGCCTTGTGGTGACACAACAACAGAAAATCTCTCAGAGGAAACCATACACCAGTAGTAAAAAGTATGGTGTGTGTGTATATACCGCTGCTTGTTCATTTTAGACACAGCACACTGCACTGACTGGGAATGTTTCATTACGTGAAACGGTCGTTTGAAGGATTGCATTCTTTTGTGGTAGGAAAACCGAAAACTGTTCGCTTAATTTGTTTTCAAAAGTACACATTGTCACATCTTTGGTTCTTATATTTAATTAATTTTAATTGGTAGCATGCGGAAGTAACGGTGATGGAAAATCACAGGGATCCACAAAAAAATCTTGTTCTCTGACATCTGATCACCCGTGAAAAACGTGAAGAAGGGAAATCTGGAACTCGATTCAATAAAATGTAATCAATATGTACATAAATAAAGCAAAGGACATTGCCGCAATATGAAATGAGAAGAAAGTTAGTTTGTAAATTATTTGGAAGAACTGTGATTACAAAAGTTCTCCACAAAGTTGAAAATTAGATTTTGCAGACCATTCATATTTGCACGACTGACTTGAGCAGACTTTCCCTATAGCTTTTTTTAATGCCAAGAATATGCGTAATAGAAACCGAAAAGCGTTAATATCATGACATTCCAGGAAAGTACGTACCTACTCATCCGAATTACTTTTTTGGTGACACATGTGTCAATTTTATTCCCAAATACTTGATATTAATTCTGAAGAATCCCTACAGGAAGTAGTAAGGAATAAAATTCCTTTTGCAGCAGGTAATAAATAAAGCAATGGAGCAATTCCATTTATTCTTTGTCAGGTAAAATTGTACATTTAGAAAATTTAGTATTTATATTTTCAATAGGATTATGTGTCAAATGTAACTGGATGAAGCCAGAATCACAAACGATGGGTTATAGGGAGGTTTGGTATAAATTATAGTAAACCAACTTAAGTAAAAGTAGGTTATTTGTGTGAATAATACTTGCTACTAATCTTAAGGCAGACGTTTATATTACAGAAGATAAACCAATATTATAAATAAGGCGACCTTTACTTTACTGTGAATTACTATTGATTATTTTCATATGAAGTAAGTTCTACAATCATTAAAATTAAATCAAGTTGAGAATTTTTGAGACTTCTTCATTTCTGGTACAATAGATTCTTCTTGTTCTGTGGAGTTTTTTCCATCCCGAAGCAGAGTGTATTTTCAACGAATTTTTTAGCAACTGAGATGGCCCTAGTGAAATCATCATACATTAATACTCTTTATATTCTCAAGCTACATCATGTTTGAAAATATTAAGCAATCATTTCCCAAATTTAGGAACCATTCAGTTAAATCCAACGGGACGAGAGTTCGGCTTATGTTCTCATTCATGTAGATACACAATGATCACGACCAGTAGCTAGTCTGAATGGAATCAAGTTTACTTTCTGACACATCCCTCCATTTCAATATTTTTCATCACTGCTGATATATTTTATCAATAATGAAACTTTCCAACGCGTGTACGAAATAATCATATGACAGCACTGACAACAAAATTTCAAGCTATGGCACATATATTTCCTCTGACTTAATTAATTTAGGCAACAGAACAGACACGGAAATAAGTGAAGTAGAATGTTACACAAGAAAATTCCCTTCTTGCAAATACATATTTCTTCCACTTCTTCCAGTTGTTCTCGCTTCGTTTGCTTAAGTGTGTCTGCTCCACTTTCCCAAATGAAATTATTAGCCGCGTAGACACACACGACTTGCGCCTCCACGTGAGGAGGAGAAGTACATTTCACCCTGATATTACTTCGTTACTGCATATAATAACCTACGTACATTCAATGTTATTGCTCCATAAAGTAATTTACAGATGAAGTCAAGAAAAGTCTTCTGAAGAAAGTCTGAGCCTTTGAGAGCCTTTTTAGTTCACTTATTTGTCCGTATAAATTACACTTATTAATTTTCCCGTGCGAGCTCCATTCCTTCTACGTGAATGCACAAAAATAATATTCTTCGCGCCGCTGCTCATCTTCACTTTTGCACCATTGATGTCTAGGATTTTTAGCCTGGAAACGTGAGCTCAATTCAGCCCCTCCAATAGATTTTTAAAGAGATCATTCCACTTTTTGTAGTGCAACAATACATTTTAGCAACATGTAAACCGTTGAATAGAGACTTCTTAACCGAAATAAAAAAATACAAGCACAGTGGGTGACCTAATGAACCTTATCTTCTACTCTGGTTTTGCACTACATTATAGGTCTTTTACCTACCGCGTGTTTTCCTCTCACAGTAATA
>JAHZNF010004333.1:0-11321 GCA_027744215.1 Troglopedetes dispersus
ATTTGTATTTTCACTATCCCCAATGTATTTTGTATTTGTACATATTTTGAATCGTTGTATGTATTTTGCCCAGCCTTGTTACTTGCGCTTCAAAATTCTTGGAGTACCAAAATACCATAGACTTGTTGATGGTTAGCTCAAACAATAGTGAATTTAACGAACTACAGAGAGGAATCAAATTCGAATTGACAAGGCAGACATTGTGTCTACAGCACAAAATGTTTCACGTGGTGATGTTCTCTACTGCGCCTCAAATGATGCGTAGTAGTGATTTAATGAATGGAAACATCATAGTGAACATTTCACAGCTTCGCCAGAGTGTGTATTTATTATTTTTGTGTCCAAGAGATAAGTAGATTCGCAGAGTGAGTGATGTAGCAAAGCGGCAACTAAGCACTAAAATATTTACATTCAAAACCAGTAATATGAAATAAATTTGTAGGCCGAAATTTGTGGAATTAAAAGTTTTTAAACCAATGTCAGCCGGGCCTGAGATGGGCCTTTTCAGGGTCGATTTTCAGTTTCAGCGGTATAGAAAATGTGCGTACAGGAATACGAAACAGAATATGTTAAATTCAAGTACGCTCATTTGTGCATATTATTTAATTATTTAATCATTCTTATGTTAGTTCGACGAAGTAAGCACGTAAACGGAAGGAAGTTTGTTTCGCGTGTTTATGAATTTGAAGTAAAATTGCTAGTTTGCAAATCGCAATTCCTTGTTATGCATCCTTTTTCATATTGCTTGCACGTTCTAAATACACGTAAATACACATATGTCAATGTGGAAGGAAATTACATATTATGAAACTTATCACGCGTGAAGCACAATCCTTCGAGTAAAATAAAACGTAGCTACATATTTCAGTCTGTGTGCCTTGGACGCATACATTTTTTGCATACACTTATATTCGTTTTTCCTACTTGATCGAAGTCTCAGGCTTCGACTTTAGACGACAACGTTAACGTTAACTTGATCATCTTGCTTTAGGCTCTTTCTTACCAAAATCTCACATCTGCCTGTCACGTTTACCGAATTTGTCGTTTCTCCACATTTCTTGGGTTCTCTAGCATTTCTTTTCCAGCTGCGTTCTCTAAACCAACGTACCCGACAATGTCGTGCAGGACAGAGGAAAGTGGAGATTATTAGAGATGAAGACTGGTTTTCAGCAATTCTTCGAGAGACCTAAAGAAGCAGGTTTAAATGAACACTACCAAATGAACCATGAACGAATATTTGCAAAAGAAAAGATACGATAACTACTCAAGGCATACGGGACAGGAGACAAAGAACAATCCATAAGTACCATAAAGAAGCTTCCTTTTCGCTAACACCATTTTACTATTTGCACCAGGGCGTTAGTCCGACAGAAAAGGGTAAGGCATTCGCAAAAAGTATGCCCAAGACTTATAGGTATCTAGTTGTAGACTACCCCTGTGAACAGAAATCGTGAAAACCCTGAGGGCCAAGTACCTAAAATTTACATACCGCATTTTTTTCTTTCAGGGATTCAGTTGCTTTGCTGCGTGGAATAAAACTGATTATGATAACGATATTGCCAATGATGCACTTTTGGTGTATAACATCTTGACCATCATCAGGAAAAATGATGTTGAGCATATACCAGAATAGAATACGTTTTACTCAAGAAATTTCTTTACTGCGGTGCACTGTACAGAATTAATGAAAACTTGCTTGTTGAAGTCAATAATAAAACGCGTGCATAATGGAAAGCGCAGTGTACATGTGCATATAAATGCTTGCAGTTGACTGCTCTGCTTAGAATCACAGTCTCATAAAAGTGTCTCAAATGAGTATGTGCATTCATGAATTTTGTAACCTATGAAAACTTGTAGTTTTGCATTATCTAGTATGCTGTTCTGACTTTCTGAAGCTGTCTGTGAAGAATTCAGCAGTGGCGCAGGACGATTTTTATTGGTACATTAATGCAATGTAGAAAATTTCAGTTACCTAAAATTTTGTTCTTTTTTCATTATATTAGCACATAGGCTACAGCTGAATTCACTTCACTCAGAAGTCAATCCCACCAAAATATTAATCAAACTTATCAAAAAGGATAACCGTTGACATTGATTGCAAACAGAAAAAGTCATTTACAGCTATCACGTGCACATTAGTTATATTTTAGCGATTTTCCAGTAAGTAGCTTTTAGTGTATAATTGAAATTTCCGTGAAACTGTTTGGAAATTAAGTGGCAATGGTGAAATGGCGGAGTCGTGGTCGTGAAGTGGAGTTTTCTTTCTATGTCAGGTAGCATTTCAGGTTATGTTGGAAGCTACCTTGCATTCATAATCTTCATCTTCATAAAGCTCTTGGTGCACGAACAAGTTAGTGTTTCCTATTTTCGTTCAATCTCATCGTATTAGAGAAAATAATGTGGTGACAAGCAGAGCGATTTCTTCAAATTTTCTCTGGTCGAGGAGCAAAGTTCAGCTAGGACCAGGATTTTGAAATAATTTTCGGTCAAGTCAACCTGACTGATCTCAGTATTATTTTGTCGATACATGTATACAGGGTCGTATGCACTGGTGTAACGTGAGCTTTGTTTTACACGGTTACACACAAAGACTTCCTAAATGTATACTTTTGTTTGGAGGTACGACTCAGTATCAAGGGAAATTAATCGTTAAAAATATTTTATACCTTCAAGCTGAGCATGCATGTACGAACTGTAGTTCATTGTAATTTGCTAGCGTCCGTCATCATCAGTCCGCATCTAATTCTAAATGAATGAGATTTTTCCACCAGTTCAGAACCGAAGTAATTGTTTGTTTATAAGATGCAGCGGATTTAAACTATCACCAAATGCTATTTTAAAAAATAAACCTTTAAATTTATATTTTCTTCAAATGCAGTCATTTATGGTGATACAAATTATAATAGGTTAGCATGCTCATGATATAATGTGCTCTACGTACTGTGATAGTCATAATTCTAGCAAAAAAATGAAATGCCTTTGCAAGCACTATAAGCTTCAATGACACGATCGATCTAACAAATTCGCGTGGCCCACCTTTACGATCTCTCTTATCTGCATTCCTAAAACTTCTCTTTCATAATGTACGTATTTTTTCTGCTCTGCTAAAGGATTATAAATGCTATAGTTATAACCAATGGCATTTCTCGAAGGGAATTGGAATTACATATTATGCAAGATTTTTATTGTTTTTATTCTTACCCGTGTGTATTTAAGAAGTCTAGAAAATATTTGATAGAATATTCTTATACGTCCACGGAGCTGGAGGTAAGTAAGTGCATGTGAGTGAATAATCACTAGCAATCAGCATCTTCCCTAGCAAACCTGACGTCATAAATTGCAAGATTTGTTGAAAGAAATTGGACGTGAAATGCACAATGTCACGGTTAATAGTGATCAAGTGATGAACTATATACTGAGGTGGTCAGCAGGACTAAAATGAGAGACGGCTAGTTACGTAGAATAGAATAGCTATTATACAAAAAATCTTTGCTTCAGCGACAACGAAAATGAACTGTGATTTGGGCAAGAATTAGTGATCCTTCTTCCAGCTCTGATGCAAATCTAACATTTGCATAGGCAAGTTTACTGCTGAAATATTTTACCTCGTCAGTAGATTTGTGGGACAATTGTAAAACTGAGTTGGAGTTGTGCCATGGAAGGGCGCAAGGCGGAGAAAGAAATTTTAAAGAAACTTCAGGCTCGACAAAAGCTTGTCGTTGTGGGAGGTAAGATATATTTTTATTTAATTAATCGTTTGTATGTACATACGGGTATTCGTTGCTGGATTCTTTTGATTGTCATGAATCGTGAAACCAAGCATATCTGAGAATGAATTATTACGCTCTGTGAGAGTGAACCTTCCGCATTGGAGTGCTATACCATGAAAAATACAAACTTTTAGGAAAGTAGTTAACAGTATAATGTAGCCTATGCATAAACGGGAAGAACTGCTATAGCATTACAGTGCGCCAGGCGCTCTCATAAAAGAGATTATATGAGGTCTCGCAGGGAAATATATCTTGGTAAAAAAGGAAGGAAAATGAGGAGTTTGACTAGAGGAACATTCATGTTTACTATCTCTGAAGGGGGTAACCGGGTAAGGAATTGAATACATTTAGAGAATACACTGAACCACAGAGACTCTCATTGAAATCTGCTCGCCTGTAGGGATATATTATTTATCTTGTAAAAATTAGGGGGAAGGTGAGCTTTCTTGGTTAGAGGCGTTTCCACGATTGGTCCACTGACTGAGGGCTTTTCCACATTGCAAAAAGGGTGTTAGTGTGGTCCCAGTCAATCCCGCTACGCTGCGCAAACGCAATGTATTTTGAAAAAGATTCTGCAAGCCTCACGAATTATAGCTTGCTTTGTCTGATGATTAGATGGCTGCGTAGGAAAGACTACTCTACTGCATGCCTTCTGTGAACGCCACTTCCGGGAACATCATGAGCCAACGGTATTTGAAAACTACATTTCAACTGTACATGTCAACAAAAAAGAGGTTCGTCTATATGCTAAATCCTGCATCTTCATCTTCATCCCGTCCTATTGATTATCAAGTGCAGCTTATTATAACAGTGCACAGTTGAGGAGCAAAACTAATCCTAAACTAAAGGGAAAATATGGTGTTGCTAATATTATTACAGATTCAAATAAGTCTATGGGATACGGCCGGTCAAGAAGATTTGGACCGCCTGAGACCACTTTGTTACTCCGACGCAGATGTAATTCTAATTTGTTTTTCATTGGTGGACACAACCTCCTTCCTCAACGTAGCTAACAAATGGAGACCAGAAATTCAGCACTATTGTCCAACCATTCCCACCATCCTCGTAGGAACAAAGGTGGATCTCAGGACAAAAGAAAAGAGTCGTGAATTTCTGTTGAAATATGGCCAAGGTGCTATTCAAAGTGAGGAAGGGAAAGCAATGGCAACCCGAATTTCGGCCGAGTTGTACTGCGAATGTTCGGCAAAAACTTCAGAAGGGGTAGATGCCGTTTTTGAGGCCGCTGCACTAGCAGCTATAAAGGTACGCTTTCATCTTACAAAATATTTTAACTTTCTGAATGGCATATCACGTTAATGAGAAACTGGAATCATATATATAACTTTCAGTATCGAAAGCGAAATGGTTCCTTTTCAACTTTCTGTCATCTTCAGTGATAATATATTTGCCGAATCTCGTTACTCGCTCCTACCGTTACCTTTTCCTATACGAGGAAGCCCTTGGTTGGTGCTATTGCTATTATACTTACTCGTTGTAAAAATTATTGTAGACGTATATATATCATAAGTTGATGAAAGTGCTCTGGACTTCTCAATTCTTCATTTGTCGCAGTTACAGTACGTCTGATATCCGCCATGGAATCTAGTCAGATAATTTCGTAGTGCGCAAGTGTATAGTATCGTTTTTTATTGTTGAATTTTGCTATTAATTTTTTGATCTGTCAACTACACATTATGCATTCGTTAGAAAGACTTTGTACACCATACGCACAAGCCTAATTGAGATACATATTATGATACTCAATAAACTGGTTAAAAACTACTTAAGTAAGTTTAGCATTTATAGCAACTGGTAACAACCTACATAATTTTATGTAAACTACAATAATCATTGCAACAAACTATGTGAAACAGTTTTTGTTCAAGTCATATTATTAACACATAACTATTTTGTGTTTTAGCTAAAATTATGATGCATTGAAACCTAGCAAATGTCACAATGACTGGACTCTATACACGCGGGGTTTTTGGTTCCGGTTCACTGCAAAGCAATAAAAAATTATTAATCTATCATATCCAAAGCTTCTCATGAGAATGAGAATAAAATCCAAACTGTAGTTACCCTTCTCCGCCTCCCGTGCCTTTCCTTTTTGCTAGGATAGCTAAAAGATGCAAGTTTTAGAGAAAAAAATTCAGTATCACAATTTCGTAAATATTATGAGAGGAGAATTAAAATGTGTAGCTTACGGGGTCCATCTTTGAATAATCTGTTTCCTCGTCTGAATCATCGATTGCATCGTGCATTTCGTCGAATCCTGGGTAACATTCTGCATAACCTTCTGGCTGCTCATTGATCTTTGAAAGAAGCTTTTGAGTTCTGGACATCGACTTCTCTTCGCCCTTTTTGAGAATTGAACCAAATGTTTGATCTCCTCCACCATGGCCCTCCTCGTTCCATGCCTCCCTGTCACGTTTTCTTGAGTCTGTTTGTTCCGATGCTGCAAGTTTCTGATCACGAATTATCTCTCGGTCATCTTCTTCGGAAGGTTTTTCAAAGTAAGGTTGCTGCTTCGATGAGCGATCCTTGGGATCGATGAATTTCCTATCAAATTTAATGTGATCATTAGCATAACACCTAACGTAAGCAAGTCACGGTAGAGTTATCAGCAGCAATAATCCTTCAACAAATCATTAACAGGTCCAACCCAGAAAAATGTTACCTATTTTCTTTGCCAATTTTTAGCAATCAATTGCGATTAGGCTAATTCTGAATTTTTCGCACTACCCATAAGCATAATATAATACTGGTAAAAAAATTGCGTCGGATAGTTTACATAGATTGATTTAAGAAAAACAGTTCACGTACTTTGATTTCGATAGATTGGGAACGTAATCTCCAATGTCTCCGTATATGCTATCATCTTCAACGGTTTTCTTGACTTCCTAAAAAGTTATATTAACGTCACGTTAAGTTAGTAAGTATGAAAAGACAATTTCCTGTCTGATCGTCTATTAAAAATTTATGAAGTGAAATTATTACTCGTTCGTCAAATTTTCCGATTTTTACATCCTTATTCTTCTTTAATTTCTTCGATGATTTTGAACCTTGTCGTAAGTATGACAGAATCTGCGCCAACTTATTAATGACAATGTCATTTGTAGTCAATGTTGCCTGACCCTAAAGAAACAGATAATAAAAGGAAATGAGCATTTTTAATTTGATCCAACCCTGGAAAATACTTTCTCAGCCCATTTCAAGTAACCTCAGTCAGTGGCACATCGGCTTTACTCCTTATAACTGTTGTTGGTATATCACTCTCTGCATATTCATCCTCAAGATCAAATACAAACGCCATTCTCCCAGGGGCAAATAGTTCATTTCTCTCAGGAAGTGATGTCTGGAATAACGTTCTGTACACGTTTCGGGCAAGTTTGGTCCTGAATCCAGAGTCTGGTTCCGGTACACCGCTTGGTCTCTTGGGTGGTGGAGGCGCTTGTGGAGCCTCTGGCGCAGCTTTCTTTGTCTCCGGTTTGACAACTTTCACTTCTTCTTCCACTTCATCTTCACCCTCGTGATCCCCCTTCGTTTCAATTTCACTGCGAACCTATTATAATTTCATTTTTATTAAAAACTGACGAAGGTGCCACGTATTTCAAATGTGCCGAGAAACAAGAAAAATAGGAAATGAACTTTACTTTTTGCAACAACGCATAATCCAATCCCTTCACCAAATGGGTGTGTTCCATATCTCCTCCCAAAAACTTGGATTCCTGGATAAGCTGTTTGCGCCTTTCTGCTGCGTCAACATTTCTAAAATGAGGTGGACGTAAGTTTTAAATATTACCAACTAGGCAATCAATATCAATAACTATGAGGTTGCGTTATTTAATCATAAAATATATGTACCCGCGAAAGTCTGGAGCAACTGCTCGGTAAGCCCCTTGATTAGTTATTAACTCTTCTCTTTGACCTTGACCTTCCGGATTGTGGCCGTCTCTCCTCTCTTTTGCTCTGTCCCTGTACTTTTTTGCGAGCTCTGCTAAAGTTTCCTCCTCTTCACTCTAAAATATATATTCAAGAATGGTAACATAATGCGAATTTAATTAGTATTTTTGTTAATTTACTTTACTGTTTTGCAAAGCACATCAAATCCATCGCTCAATCATACTTTAGTTACTTGTTACAAACTGCACTGTCAATGTCAATGAATGAAATAAAAATGAAATAGAAATATCATATGAAAGTTTTCAACAATTCATTGCCTTGGTCTTTTGGTAGAAGTGTTTTTTCTTTTGCTGATGCGCCTTATCTACACGACCCTTGTCTGGTTTCCGAGCACTTCCCGGCGTTGAATTTACCGGTGTTGCAGGTGGAAGGAACGTATCACTTTCTTGTTTCTGTTTAGCCGAACTTGGCTCGGATGTTCCGGGGTGCCGAGGGGTCATAAAAAGCTTCCTGAAATCATCGTTGGTAAGCCTCCTGCAATAGATAATAAAAATGAAACATTATATATGATTGCAATGATTGAAAGAAATATGAATGATTTCGACCAATTCAAAACATGCTTATCTTTTGCTTGTTTATTGCAAAGTCAAAAAGTCGTACCTTTCACTTTCCGAATAACTCATTCTGGTAGTGAGTAACGATGTACAATTTTGTCAGTTCAAATTGGAAATTAGCACTAGCGTTGCATTTAAATTGTCCGTCAGAATCCGCGATAAGATATTTATGGAAATTCCTTGTTTACAAACTACGGAAAGCCGAGATCAAGATCACAATATTTATTGAACACACGAGCAAATGAAATTATTAGTGACGAATTATTATCTCGGCTTCAGTTCAGTAAGAAAGTACCCGTGTTTACTTTTTTATTGCGTCGATGCAAATAAAATCTTTAAATTTTCTGCCAGAATCATCAAAAAATGCATTTAGCAATCTTTCTTCATATGTCATAAAATTGTACGGAGCACCTGTGTGTGCACAAGTACAGCACAAACGAAAACGCATGACACTACACAACACTAAACTGATTGAAATTGAACATTTGTATTTTATTTATACATACTTTTTACAAAAGCAAAATGAAATCCAAAATCCAATGCAGTGTTGAATCCTGCAACTTGTATATAGTGCTATCTAAAAACTATCTTTGGGTGGTAATCTGTTGTGAGCTCTTCTGTGTGCCCTATGTGAGATACGCGTTTTGCTTTTGCAGCTGCATAATAGCAGGATATAAGGGGTTTGAAGTTTGAAGGGAATTTAGGCCTAGATAATCATATGGAAAATATGGATCACATCACATCTACATCAGCAGACGTCTTGCACAAATTTTGTGACTGTGAGGAATGAAAAATGAGTATGGGTATGTGCAAAACTAGGAATTAGGAATTAGGTTATAGATAATTTTGTTTCGTGTGCACAGTAAAGATGTTATGTATGTAACGTACAGGATTATTGTTTCCGGCTGTTTTTTGTCTTCATTTTATTAGCAGACAGATGTGGTGATGCAAAAGCATAACACCAAGCACTGCTGTCACATCATATAATATATTATGCTGTGGCAGGCAGAGATAAAGTTATAGTTGTGTTACAATAGTGCTGGTCCAACGGACTGGACTGGACTCTTTTGCAACACATCAACTAAATAATTAACAATTTGCTCAAGTCTTTTTGCTGCGGAATACGGAATACACCATTTGGTCCGGATGCTGTTGTTTAAGGTATTTTCGATACACTCAAAGATCCGTTAAGACAAGTTTTCACTCACAAATTTGCTTTTTTTCTCTTCTGCCATTCAAATTCTCTTAAAAAATCATAATATCCACCTCAGATTTTCCACAAGCAAGTTTAGGGTGAGTCGAGTGAGTCGAGTCCCAACCGAAATTGTCAATTCAATATACCATGACTAGTCAACAAGTAAAATTGTCCTACATAGTCCGTAACAAATAGTCAGGTCGATGCCTACCTACATAAACGAACAATCACCACTTTTCAACGCTTATCAGAAAAAACGAAGTCATAGTTTGAACTGACCAGGGACTCCCATATATATCTCTTCTGCCTGTCAATCGCTTTGTGAGATTGTCAAGTTCACTGCCTCCGCCTTTGTCTGTAACCTTTCACTTTCAAGGTTGTGTTGTTTCCCATGTTAACTTCCTAATCCTAATGATAAGTAAAAAGTTCTACTCAATAATGGCAGTGACACAAAATGTCTACCGAACCGCTAATTAAGTCGCGGTCGACCGGTGACTGTTATAGCACTATATGCTTACACTAAATTTGACGATGAATTACATAGCGTATAGGCTATCTGCTACACCTGTGCCTAAGGAAAGTGACTTACAATTCTTTTGAAATAAAGTAACATTATTTAGGATGAGCCATCATCTTCAAGCTACAAGACAGTCATGCACAATTGCATAGTGTACCGCACATACAGTTAGTTTAGAATTTAGAAAAATTATTATTATATGCATCGTGTATTAGCAAGTTAAATGTGTGCATGTCATGAATTGTCATGTACCATTTCCACTGCCACTACGAGGAGTGTTGATGGGTTTAAGTTACATTTTAATTAACTACTACGCTTGCTTTTTTAACTTGACACGCAGCCACGATTGTATGCAAATAAATTTTGCTTGGTACGCCGCAATTGTGCTTGTTGTCAAATAACGGAACAATACAATGTACCGGTTAACTGTACAACCGTACACTGTACGATTACGTCAAACCATTTGCCTAGTGTGCAGGGCAGAGAAATCAAAGAGATCATTTTTGTTTTAATAAGAGAATTATTTTGAAGTCGACAAATTGGTGACCAACTTTTTAACTTGAAATAAGGGTTGAGACTTCCGACTTTTGTTATAAAAACAGGAGCAATGAGGTGTATCTTTGATTGTAGTGTCCTTCCAACTATCTCTCTGAACACTTAAACAGCTTCTCCTTTGAAAAGCTTCCTGACACGTTAATGCATTATGTATAATTTATATTTACGTGTGATGTTCTGGGCTTCGTGCTCTGAAAACCTTTATTTTTTGGTAAAAATAATCATCGTTATATTGTGTTAATTGAAACATGCATATTAGTTGCACTTAACCCCAACCTGAGGAATCTAATTTTTATAATTCCTATCAACTAATGAAACCTGTTGGTTTATCTTCTTGTATATGCATTTAAGTAAAGTTAATTGTGCACTTTTCAAAATCTAGTACTTACTGTGAAATTTGACAGTTACGTGGTGTTTTTTTTTCGTGCGAAGGAAAGGCTTGATAAGTGAAAGTGATTATGATTCCACATGATACGATACTCCACTCCAGTAAATAACAATTAGTACTTGGTTGATGATGGATTGAAAAATGGTAATATATTTTTTATTTCAATTTCAGATGTTTAATCATGGAGAGTTCAAACTTTTCCTAATTAACGAGTACAAGTGGGGCCAGTCAGGGGATGACCAATGAACAAGAATTAATGTTTTTTTAAAAATACTACAGCTCGCGAAAACAGCGAACATGACACAGCGTTGATATTACGCTTTCGCAAATGATTTTCATTAGGCTCCCACTATCAGCGTCAACGCGAATTACGTCG
>JAHZNF010004334.1:0-15677 GCA_027744215.1 Troglopedetes dispersus
CATCTTAAAGGCATCATCATTACCATCATTCACACAGGTTTTTTCCCTCTTCAAAATTGCTTGTTTTGTATGGCTCTAGAAGTACAACTTTTTGTTGTAACTGATAAGCGACATTTTATGTTCCTGCGAAAAAAAATTATTGTACAAAAAGAGCCAAGTAGCTATTAACCAAGGTCATTTAAATTAATCCCAATGATTCTTATCATTTTTTCTGCGCGAGCAGAACACAGCGAGAAAACACCAGACCAGCGTTTTTTTTTACTAAACGTGGAGTTTCAAAGAGAGATATGTTTTCGTACCAATAAAATGGTTTACTAAATGAAAGAATGGCACAGTAGGGAAAGAAGGGAAAGATAGAGAGAGAAGCGAACAAAAAATAATAATAATTATCTGCTGATCCATCCATCTTTTCCCACTTACCCAGTACATAGCTTTTTTTATAAGGTAGCCGTGAGAGAGCAATAACATTATATTACTTACAACTCGTACACAACGGCAACAACCACTAAAACGACAGCACACCAAACAAATGAAGATCAAATCTGCTGGGGTGGTCCAGCAAATGCTTCCGAAGGCATTAAGCAAACCGGCTCCACTACTTTATTATTTACATTAAACAACATCTCCAATGAATTGCTTTTCGAGGTGGAAATTTTTTTTTTCGGCCTGCTAGAAATTTATTTTTTTTTCTGATGTGAAATGAAACAAGTTGAACAATAATGAAATGAGGATAATAAAAAGGAATAAAAACGAGTAAATCTTCGACAGCTTCACCCAACTATTATGTATTTTACCACTATCATATATTTATTTTTTTGATCGGCAACAAAAAAATAAACAGGTATCAGGATCCACGTTAACTAACAATACGTGTGTAATTGCCATGTTGTAAAATTGTAAAGTTAAATCAAGTACCTTTTGATCTATGGCTATCTCTCGTAATAACTTCTACGTAAATAATGATACATCTTTGATGTTTCATATAAAATTGTACATAAAGTAGGTAACGCTCTTTTTACACACTATTCATTACACATTTTGGCTGGATACAACTTGATACCCGTCTTATTGCATCCTGTATGAATGTACGAGTATCAACATCCTTTTTACGTTTTTTTTTCATCAAATCAAATGATGCATTACAATTACAAGTTAGTAAGTTATATGATATAGTATAGTGGTAGGTGGGTTATCATGTCTCTTCAAATAATAACAATATAATAAAATATATGCTACTTGTATACGAGTATAACACGACATTGAATCAAGGATTCCGGATTTAAAGGCTCTGGAAAATAAAATCTTGTTTGCAATTGCGAGTAAATAAGACAGGAAAAATACAAGAAAGGGAGAGAAAAGGTGCCACCCTGAAGCGGTCGGGCAAGATCAACACTACTTTTACACTTGAATACACTCAAATCTTCACCCATTTACGAAAATGTAGCTTTGTGAAACTTTTTTATACAAATCACACCACACTCCGACTACCACCATTACCACAAAAGCGACGACGACAAGGAACCTCAGAAAATGGCCTGGAGCTATCAATTGCTACGTCACTTCACGACATTGCTTCATGGGATTAGATCAAGAAACTTTACAAAGTGGTGATGTGATGTGATACTATTTCTCGTGTTTTTCTCTACCTTCTGCGGTCTTCCTTCCTCTTTAGTGGTAGGATGGAACTTGTTTAGCAATAAAAATTGTACACTTGTGTTTTCTCAAGTGCACACAGCCGTACTGATAAACTTCGTTTATATACTTTTCATAGGGCCAAAAAACACGATTCTTTTTTGTGTGATGTTTTAACCATGTCAGAACAGAGTAAACAATGTGAGCAGCTGGAACATTAAAAAAATTAAGTAAGGATTTTATAGCTTGAATATAAATTCAAGTATTCCCAACCAAACAACAGTAATTTCCTCTCTCCTTTGCGGTTTATCTTGTGTTAATAATCTTCTTGTCTGCACACATATATTCTTGCGGTCGCAATGAGTTTCCTTTGCTTTTACAACCTCTCAGTTTCATTTATTGTATTTTATCATATTATATTTTTTTCAACATTCCAAAGTCAAAAGTGTTATTATTGTTCTCCATGTATGTTGGAAGTGATGTGGGTTTTCTGGACACAAATAGTATCGTGATGGATATTAGTGAATAATGTGTAGTTTTGATGGTTCGTGTGGATGCCAATGTATTATGTTACATGTCATTTACTCTCCTTCACACAAGACACAGCACAGCGAGCAGTATTTAGTCAATTGGTTTGGTTGAATGCTGCGCTGCTGTTTCTGCAGCTCCACTTACTTACCATTATATACACTTTTTATACAATCAAATCACGGACAATTTTTTTTCTCTCTCTCGGGAAGATAATGATCAAAAAATTTGAGACGCAAGAAAATAAAACTGAAAGAGGGGAAAAAATCTTTTATGCTTTTTCTACCCGAGTAATAATACAATGGAGGCAGGGATGGTGATGATGCAGTGGCCGTGATCATCGCCGTCGTAATGATTATGATGATGATACGATTGAAGATAAAAAAAGGGGGAAGAAGAGGCTCGAGGCTCATTGCTGCTGACGAGAATGACGATGACAATCATACAACCAAATACCTTCTTTCCACTTTTATATTTCCCCTCTTGAAAAATATTCCATTGCTCTCTGATCTTCATTTTCTTCCCCTTCCCCAATGATTCTCCATTTTTATGAGGTTTTGTCAGGAATAAATGGAAAAATTAAGTAAGAAGAGGAAAAAACTACTCTCCTGATGCATTTGCTCCACTTCATGCCTTGATAAAAACGGATGGATGGAGAATCACATTATATTGAAGAAGTAATGATGATAATAATAGCTGACAATATAGACAGTCCAAAACATTTTGTCTTGTTGGTGGTATTAGTAGTTGTGATGGTGGCGGAGGGGAGGGAGTCAGTGCACGAAAGATATTTTTTTCTCTCTCAAGTGTTGTTAACGCAGTCGTCGTGTCAGCTTCATCTCCTATTTTCTTGCTTGACAGATGCTAAGTATTTTCTTAACTGAAAAGAATAACAATATATAAAAAAAGAGATTTATGACGATCTATTTTTGAACTTTTTGTGCTATTTTTATTTCATTATGTGTTATCCAACCTGGTTGAAATTACAGCAGAGTCATTGAATGACCATACGAAAAAAATATAAAAGTTTGTCTAAGAGATAATCGCGCCTTCTCGTCTCTTCTGAATGAGTCATGCCATTTTCAGATTATGTATTCTTAATAAACCTTTTGAGTTGGCACGTTGATGGCAGTACGCCTGGCTTAATCACAAACTGCCATCTGATTCGTTATTATTATCAGCGTCATCATCATCATCATCTCAAGCTATAATGATTTCAAATTGAATTGAAACATTGCCTTTTCCCTTTATCGTCTTCAGAGGAATTGTTTTGTGCCTGCGGCTGAGAAGTGGAAAATCAGTGTACAGTAATAATCAACAACCATCAACTCACGAATAATTGAACGGTGTGGGTAGGCTCTATTCAACCTGATAATCTCTTCTTTGAGGAGACACACCATAAGGTTTATAATATGCAGTTGCGATGCAAGGGAGGAATTTGATTTTTCAAACTGATACAAAATAATCTTAAATTATGATTAGGAAGGAAAGGAAAATAATCAAATGAAATAAAAATAATAATGGATGCCCATTTATGCAGGCTTATTTGAATTTGTAATGACTCATTGGATGTAGCGTGGTTGTGTCAAGAGTTAAAATTATTACTACCTTTATGGTCGCTTGTTGGGTTATGTTGTGTGTGTATGAGAGAGAGAGAGAGAGAGGAAATTGCCCCGAGAGAAGTTTAATTAACATTGTATCAGTTACCCTAAAAAAGGCACTGACAGCTTTTTTATATACACCGTGTTGGATGATTAATTATCTTGAGTTTTTGTTGTGACTTGACTGGAGGTGATTAGAAAGAAGTGTGATTATAATAATATTATTGAAATAAACACTGACATTGTGAGTGAGTGAATGAAGTGAATGAATGTTCCCTCTTTTCTCTGTAAGTAAATACATACGATGTTGATGATGACGATGTTTGGTGAAGAGAATGATGAATATCCTACAAAAAAGGGCTGGGTAATCATGTTCAGCCTTTTTTCTCGAGAAGAAAGGAGAGAGAAGCCTGCTTTTTAAAAAAGCTGTCAGAAACAGTCGAGTCGAGCAAGTTGGTAAAATGTCATTATACAGTGCCTAAGTGATGCGGGTTTGTATTTATTATTTTGTTTTATTTTATTTACCATGAAATACCTTCTGCTTGCTTGCTGGAGTAGGTGTGTACATTAAATATACATTTTGTACTGGCAGCTGTGCACAAGGAAAACAATGGAGCAATCATAAATCCTTGAAAGAGGGAGAGAGAGAGAGAGCCGAGAGGGAGAAAAGAGCTTGAGTGAGTCAAAAAGTTTAAAAGTTGATTTTTGTTGGTTGCTTTATATACAAAGACAAAGACGAGAACGAGCTCGTTTTCGCTGAGTTCCCTTTTTTTGTTGAATGGGTTGTTCACATTATACAAGCGCTAATGTTAGTGTACTTCTAGCACCGCCAAAAGTGCGTATAAAATTGCTTTTAATGTGTTAACCACTCGTTCACTGCCGCTGCTCCTGACGGCGTCGTCGACGACTCGACTCCCTTTTTTATAAATGCACGCATCACATCACCATATGAGTCAAAAAGTTTAAAAGTTGATTTTTGTTGGTTGCTTTATATACAAAGACAAAGACGAGAACGAGCTCGTTTTCGCTAAGTTCCCTTTTTTTGTTGAATGGGTTGTTCACATTATACAAGCGCTAATGTTAGTGTACTTCTAGCCCCGCCAAAAGTGCGTATAAAATTGCTTAATGTGTTAACCACTCGTTCACTGCCGCTGCTCCTGACGGCGTCGTCGACGACTCGACTCCCTTTTTTATAAATGCACGCATCACATCACCATGAATGAATAGCTAAGGGCAAGGATTAATGAGATTGTCACTTTGTAATTTGCTAATTTGCTTTTTTCCCTTTTGTCGACAGTAATATAAATTAGCTTTTTATCGATTGACCATTCAAGCGTTTTTTATTTGAAGTAAAAAAGAACCTTTTGCTTTGTATATTCCTATTTACATTCTTTCTGTCTCTTTTCTATTCCCTCTCTCTCTCTCTCTCTCTCTCTCTCTCTCTCTCTCTCTCGTTACTCTCAAGTCAGTCCTTGTTGACTTTTTTTGCTTTACTAATGCGAGCGATAAAAAAACTAAGAATGAGAAAATGAAAGAGCGACAACAAAATGCACAGGCAAGTTCAATGAAGTTGATGAACTTCTAAAGCCTGTGATGATGACGGCCGTTGATTTTTTACAGGAACCCAGTCATCCATAAAGCCTCACCAAAAAATGCTACACAGTCATTTCAATGAATACATTCGCTCGTATAAAATCGAACCAAGTACGTAATTTGTAAAAGTCAAGAGCAGAGGAACATGAAATCAGAATGTGTATGCATGAATGCTCACAATTTTTTCTCTTTCTCTCTAATGCTCCTTTTTTCTTATAGCTACCTCACAATCTTATCACACCGTGTAAACCACAATGAGCTTGGTGCACCAGCCCCACCTTTTTTTTAACTTTTAGTGCTGCAGCTGCACGAGAATTAAATTGATCGCATCTGAAAGAAAAAAAAACAATTGATATTTCTTGGCTCGATCCTTCTAACCAAAGCATGTGTATATAACATGTATGCATACCTGCGTCATAAAAAATATTCTATTGTCGAGCTGTGATTGAATTTTGAGGAAAATTCAGCAATGATGCCCTCTAAGGAAATAGAATTGGGGATCATTTCAATAATTTTGAATTTGTCTGATTGCCACCGTTGTTGGCCCGACTGAAAAGAAGGGTCGAATTACCACGAAAATGTGAACAAAAATGTAGGAGAATAAACGTGGAATCAAATAAGGTAATAAATGACAGAAGAGGAGGGAGTAAGGCGTGCTCCTCATTCTTCCACAAAAAAACTTTTTTTCTACGCTCACTTACCACATTACATAAACTAATCTGTAAAGTTGTAAAACGATATCTTTTGCGCTTACTTAAAATTGTAAAAAATAGGTAGGAATTTCACCGATAGCAGTATTTTTTCTCTGGAAAGCCACTTAGGCTTGAATTGTTTTTAACCAGTTTGCTCACTCGTTGCACTTGGTGCTTTCCTTCCAGATAAAATGTAATATTCGTAATTGGAGCGAGCGCATTCGAAATAGCACAAAAGGTTCTTAACAGATTTCCATGCTGTTGGCAAGTTGCTATACAATCATCCATTACTCCTGTGTCATAATTCATGACCAATTCGATTTGGAGGGGAAAAATGTGGAATATCCACGTAGTTTAGTGAATAGCTGGATTATCACGATCACGATGATGATAATGATAACAACAATGCATGCTCTTCTTCTATCAACCGATGGATGATGATGGTGATGGAAGAGGATATTATTATTACTCCACCACTATTATGTCGATGGCACGAAGAAAATTTGAATGCGTGTAATGCAGTAATATCAAGCGGAGGTTTTTTTTACTCTGCTGGAGAGTGAATGCCGACGTCTGTAGAATGTGTGCGTGCATGCATGCCAGAATTTTTATTATTCAATGCATAAAATAACCACGTTTTTTCCTCTCATTCCATCGTTTTTTTCCTCCGTTTCTCCAGCCCTGGTAAACTTTTAATATTATGGAAAGCCGACCCATGAAGTGACCTGCTCGAACCTATTTACCATCTCATATTCATGCATGGCATGATCAAACTATCAATTCGAGATTATCTGCATGCCTGCTTGTTTGCCGCACACAGACAGGCGGACACTATTTTTCCCCCTTGCATATTATTATTATCATTATTGTTATTGTGATTATGGCCACTATATTTCATGGAAAAAAAGGAAAGGAGGACGGAGACGACATGACAATCAAGTCTAAATACAATAACAGCGTGTGTGTGAAAGGAGCATGCACATGCAATTCCTTTTATTGGAGTAAGCGAAAGTGTTATCAAGGAAAAAAGTGAATTGTATGTTATTGTTGTTGATTAATACTAATACCGTCGTGTTCCTTCAGGACTTTCCCATTCTTTTAAATAAATCCATACAAATAATGGTTAACGAAAGTATGACAGTTGTGTTATTATTATGTCATGCCATGGTAGTATGGCTACACTAAAAAAAGTTTTTTTTGTTGTTGTTCCATCGTGTTTTGTTCATAATCATGTATAAGCCAATCCACATGCCGCATATTAAGTCACGAACATAATCCATCTCATTCCAGCGAAAGGAAAAACCTTTCTATTTTACCAATGAAACATTACACTCGTATATTGTTTTCGTTCTCTCGAGATAGGAATGGAATGCACTTTTATAGACGACTTTATGTTTTCCCTGTGTCGTAGTTAGTCTTGGCAAAAGTGAAATTTTTTACCATGTTATATTGTAATTTCTCACGAAAGCTTGAGTGAATGAGTGTGAGTGAGTAGAGCCAACAAAACCAAAGAAGAAAAAAAGTAAATGACTACGCTACACGTTTCTTCCTCCTTTCCTTGATCCGAAAAGGGAGTCAAGACAGCTACATATTAATTTAAAAGCTTAATGGAATTCTTGTTTTGTGTATGAAACGAGTAAAAGTGAGTCGCGGGAGGGAGCACACAAAAACGAAATGCGTGTGTGAGCGAAACGGTTATATATTATTTTGTGGGTCGGGTGTTGTTTGTTCCATGCTAAATAAGTGAATAGTACAAAAAAATGTCTGCGTGTGAGTGAGTGGAAACGCGTTGAAATTAAATTATAACTGTATAACAGGGAAAGGGTTGTTTCCCAAAAAGCAAACAGCCCATATTGCAATGAAAAACAAGGATAATATGTAATTTCTTGTGAGACTGAAGACGACGAGGAAGATAATTGCATTCATTGTGCAATTCCCAAGCATGGATATAATGGATGTTTGAGCATTTTCTATTTTGCATTTCATGGCTCTTCTCCCGGTCTCTTTCTCTTGTGTGTGGTAGTGTGTGGCTCACTCATCTCCCTTTGATTGTGAATGGGTTTTGCTGTCGTCTCCTTTAAATCTCTCGTAAATATTATTATTACAAAGCGGCTTGGCATGTGGTTTTCGGCTCCTTTATGAAACGTGGCGAACTTTCTGATTACAATGTACACAGACAGTGAGCACCGAAATCTGAAGAAACAACAGAACGGGTTTCCCTCTCTATAAATAGGTATTAAAATACATCCTCCACCTGTGCCATATATCTTGACAGTGGAGCAAATAACTTGTCCTGGTGGAGGCTTCACTTGATGATAAATTATTATCACAACTGTAAATCTTCCATTTATATGCATCACTGTTCCTCCTGCATGACGATAATTCAAACAGATAATGTAACATAAATGATGTATTCATTCAAACACTCACGAAACAAAATCACCTTTTTTACCTACTTTTTGCTGGGTGCACAACTTACAATATTCCACTAATAAATAATAGAACAAATAATAATAAGCTTTCTTTTGTCTGGCATGGCATACCATCAAGACTCAAATATTTTTTATTGTCGAGACAAAATGGTTATTTTTTACATGGTCGGTATAAAAATGGGCACTCTGCTGCAGTCCAATGTTCTGTTTCTATTCATCCTTCCTTCCCGGTTGAATAATTAATTGCCGGCAGACCTTCGTAGCTGCTGCTTATAGTATTTAGGTTTTCTTTATTCCGTTGTTCTCCTTTTCTCGCAGTAAATTAAATCCGGGGGTGTAGCGGGAATAAAAAAGTTCTTAATGATTTTGACGACGAGTCTATTACACAGGAAAAAGCTAACATAACAAAATAATTAGAGGCAGCCTTTTGTCGGCAGAGATGGCTTTAATTATAGGTGCTCGAAGGAAGCAAAGCAGTCAAACTATTCGCATGCGTTATGCACTATGTATCAACTTTTATCTTGTGCACTTGGTTATTATTATAACTCTTAAGTAAATATCGTTTACCGGGTTATCTGTTGTATCTCTTTCGTGGTTATGCTTTTACCTCATTTTATTACTTTTAGGATGTCGTGAAAAGGGAATTTAGACCACTGTAACTGCACGACTCCAGAATAGATTAAATAGTAATACAAAAAAGGGGGAATGGAATGGGTGGGCCTGTATTTGAGACTCACGAACGAGAAATGGATTCATGTCAGTTTAAAGCGTGTTCATTTTCTCACTCGAATGTGCTTTTTTTAAAGAGACATGCAGTTTCTTACAATTCAAGTTGTAAGTGTACTAACACTTTACAACGCGTACTTCTTTTACTTACATTTGTTTCTTGAGAAAAGGAAACAGGACTCAGTGACGGTACACATATGTTTTTTGTGTACCATAAAATAATATTCTTTTCTTGGCACTGTCGACTTGCATATTACTATTATTTCTACATTATTTCTTGCGTAATATTTTTGTTTCTGAAACGGATGCTTCTGGCTGGTTTGCCAGCAACACAGTTCAGTGAAGAGAATGAACCCATTCACAGATAAAAAACTGCAAAAGAGGCGAAAAAAAAGAAGACTAATAATAACTTGAATGAAAATGACAAATATTTTCCTATACAATCATAATGAATGACACGTTTCATATTGTTTGCAGCCAAGAAAAAAAACTCAACCGAGGCTGTATAAAAGTCAACTTGTTTGTACTTCACAGGCACTAGTGTTTCCCGACTCTAGTTCAAAGGAGACCTGAAAACAGAAACTTTTTTTCTTCTTTTTGCACTCTTTTCTTGTCATCTCCCGAATGATTATGGTTTGTTTGTCCTTACAAGAGAGACGTTTGTAAGAAGGGAAAAAATAGAAAAAAAGAAATTATGACTTGGTCGCCCGAAAGCTTGTGTGCATGGATGTTTGTGTATGCATCTCTAGGTAAAAAAAAGAGAAATGGTTGTTTCCATTCTTACAGGAAAAGTTTTGTCGCCAACATGTAATCCAATGCTGTCACAGTAGTTTCAAAGAATCATAAAACATTGCATGTCAAGAAAAAAGGCGAAACAAAAAAAGGAGTAGGGAAAAAGATAAAACTCTTATAGGCTTATTTCAACATAACGACTACTACAAACTTGTATATTGACGGTTTAAAGGGAATTCGATTTCCGAATGTTTCTCGTCACTGAAGAAAGATGTGTTTATAAAAGTGTGAGCACTACATTTACAAGACTTTGTTGTGCAACTGAAATTTATTTTTTAAAGTGGTACAAAAATACCACTGGTTTGGTCTGGCCCTCAAATTAGTATAGATGATTTTTTGAGTTGACATTTTTAAAAATACCTTTACTAATGTGATAACACTCTTTTCAGTTTAAAAGTGGAATGCGAAAAAATGGTCCAGGAGAAAGCTGAGATGCAAAGACATTACGTTATGGTGAGTCCCTACTTTTAATATTTTATCTGCCTAATTTTTTGTCTACAATGCTTTCCTAATAGTTTACGTTTTTATGCCTACAATACATTTTTTTGCTTGCTTTTTGTTCGCAAAATGGTTTACTTTTCGAACTTTGCATATTCTGTATATAAAGCTGTAACAGGCTATGCAGTACACACATTCTGTAACAATAACAGAGCCCAGGCAGGCAAGTCTACTGTGTACTTTGCCGTTGTATAACAAAGGGAAAGGGAAAAGTAGGAAATGAGATATTAAAGGGGTATATAATAATGAATGGGTTTCGTGCATGGCTGTTGTTTGCTCTTATGTCTAGTTCCCCGACCTTTTCCTTGTTCGTGAAATGAGTAAACTAGCCTTGACAGCCTGCTGTCTGCTCACTTTCAGGACATTCGTTTCGTCAGTTTTTTTGGGGAATGCACGTGTCGAGCATGTAGTATTTGGTGCAGGGTGCACATAATAATAATGAGTTTGCTGAAAATATCTTGTTTTTTTGTCACATTAACCACAGAAGAGTTGCATTTAAATATGCGCTAATTATAGTTTCTGTGGATTTTAAACAGTGGAATCAATATTGGAGAGATGTGTAACTAATAATGCTTTTTTAAATTTTCAGTACTATGAGATGTCGTACGGGCTCAATGTGGAAATGCATAAACAGGCAAGAATTTTTTTTTCTTATTCTGGTTGAAAAAAAGCAATTGGGAAAATAACAACGGTTCAAAATAGTTAAATGTCGGCTGATAAAAAGAGCGAGAAGATCTTGCATTGTTCATTATTATAATATCATCTTGATTCACTTAGCCTTCGATTTCAGTTTTACAGAGGAAATACTGGTTTTGAGCACAGAGATTAGATGATAATCCGTCACCAACACTGCCGTTCTCCAACCCCACCCTCGACAATATAGTTAGCGTTTGTAACACCTTCCCATATCGTCATGCTTAAATTGTCTATCCATGTTTATGTTTTATACATGTTTTTAAAACTGTTATTTCAATTTTATGCTCGATTCCATGTGTTATGAGAATTTGATATGTGAATTGCTTACAATTCAAACAATTTGTTTTAAAAATGGATTCCATGAGTAAATTACAAAGGTTTTTAAGTGAAAAAATAACGCATGGTTCACAAAATGTTTCAAATGTTGGCACACACACATTGTCAACTTGATACCATTTTGGGGAACGAAAAGTCAGCGCAATTTGTCTCGACTGTCCTTGTGACGACGTCCTCTCTCGTGTCGCGGTTGGATCTAACCACAGCACCACCGGGACATCTAGTCTGCATACAAGTCATAAATAAATGGTGGTATTTTTCGTCTGGCCGGTTTTAACTACCTTCCTCGCCTTCCTGTCAAGTCTGTTGGGGAACATTAAATCTGTGTATTTTGCAAAACATTGATAGCATATTTTTCTGCTCTTTTTATCCTTTAAAAACCGTGAACGCGGTTTTCTTGTGACATCCAATCGCTTTAATAACAAATGCTCTGGATTGCATGTAAGTTTTTCATGACAAAAAAGGGGTTTGACATTTTCCTTAAAGCAGTTCATCTTGTTTGCTAACCACTCACTGGGAAACATAATGTACGAAATAATACATACTATATCCAGATCTTCTTCTTCTCTCTTTATCTCTCAAACAAGAATTTATGAATGCGTTTTTGGGTTGAGTTTTGTGAACTACAGAAAGTCGAAGTAATTGAAGAAAAAAGCAGACGGTTTCACTCCGCCATTCCTTTTTTTCTCCTGAAGTAAGCAGTATTATTACGGTAAATTCCACCTTAGACATCATTCCGGATTTTCCACGTTCCTTTCCATCCCACCAGTCAAGTCTTGTTTGGTGAATTACTACTCGAGGGCTCCCGTATTCTCTCAATGCACACTTATATTCTTATGTAAAGAATACTCAAGTCAATTCCCCCTAATCTAATTCAAGGTTTCCTCTCTCTCTCTCTGCTTACGCGATCCAATTCTCGGTGATTTGCTCATGCCGAGTTTCGCTGGCTTCAGTGGAGCGTATACACACCATCAACCACGATCACGAAACGACGATTCGTACTTTCTCTTTCTTTAATGATGGGATACTCCTGTGAGTATACATACTTACGTCACCTATTCTCTGGATATAAATATACTTTTTCACGACGACACAATATTTTTTGTGGAGTTGAGTGCGTGTGGCTTGTGTTTAGTATACGGCTGGCGCTTACGTGTGTGGCTTGTCGTGTCTCCCAATTTTTTTTCATTCTGCCTTAAGTATTATGGCAACATGTCTGTGTCAGCTGAAGTTAGTAATGTTCCGAGGGAAATCAGTCGAAGCAGTTCACTTCAATAATATCAAGAATTGGATTGCGTGTCCCCGAGAATTCAATTGTGAAAGAGAAATATACTACTTTCCCCAAACTTTTGGGGCAATGATTGCCATTATAAGGAATATAATGTTTTCTGTAGATGAGTGTTATACTATATTGGAGCGGAAAAATAAACCACTGTAATGCCAGCAGAAAAGATATGGATGGAGTTAGTAGAGTTGGAAAGTGAACGGTAATGGAATCAGTCGAGATAGACCCTGGAGGGTTGTCTTTCTCCCTCCTGCAAACCTACCAAGCAAGTGCTCCAATGTAAGTATTCATGAGCATATAATATGTCTTCCTTTCTCCATCTCGCTTTTTTTTAACCCGAGGTAAAAAAAACCTGGAAAGGAGATAGCGATGAGGCAAGTGGTAGTTGGCTCTCTTAGGAACTGTAACTTTTCGGAGGGAGAGAGAGAGAATAATTGAACTGGGAAAAAGTTTAGTTTTAGTGACTCATTCACACACCAGACACATGAATGAGTAAACTTATATTTGTTCATTTATTTATACAGTTTATAGCACACACGCGCACACACACACACACACATAGGGCGACAGCTGGAGTAGTGGTGGTAATACATACAGCTTAATGTAATTTACAAGGTACGACTACCTCCTAACTACTCCGGTGCTGATGCCACAACCGCGAGTACCACACCTCCTTCCTCTGTCGCGTCTCAATGTGTTTACGCTAGTTAGGCCAGATTGAGACTAACCAAGTGCGAAGGTAGAAAATGTGAAAGAAAATGGATGAGGCGGAACTGTCCACTGGGACTCATGTGAATGAGCTACTACATACTTGATAGGCATGTTGGAGCTCCCGCACACACACTTTTATACGCGGATAGGAGCATAGCGTAGTTCTGTGGAGTATCCAAGATAGGAGAAAAGTTTGTCCTTTTCCGAGTTTCCTATTCCATTTTTTGTCAGATGTCATCATCAATATAATATGAGAGTCAACTGGAAAATTAAAAAGTTTTTCCTTTTCTCCATGATATGAACAAGGTTGGCTTTTTTTTGCAGAGTCTGAAATGGAAAAGTAAAATTTAATCTTAATAATTGGAAGAATTAAGTGATTCGTTTATGCAGGAAGTTTTCTTTCAATTGGCTGGTCACGATAATGCTCTTCGTAAACTCACTTGCTTGTGATTAGCTGTACAAATTTGCTAGAGTTTTTTATATGTAGCCCGAGAATAATAATAATACTACGAGGGAATGTACATTTTGTTAAGTAATTTCCTTGTTGTGATCGAAGAATCTTGTTGTACGGTTCGGTACACACACACTTGCATTTGGCAGAGTTCCAGCTTAATCTAAATCCTATTTGGAAAGATAAGCTTTTTCACCTTGGCTTCCAGGGAAAAAGTTTATTAACTTAGAGAAACTACAGCCACCACTACTACGTATACCTTTCTGGAAGTGAGATTGAGTAAAAGCGCTACGTTTTCTGAAGGCGAGTGGTATTTTGGTCTGCCAAAAGCTTGTTCCTACAGCCAATAAAGCATAAGACAAGCATGACGCGTCGACGTGCACTTTTCACGAAAAAAAAGTTGAAGGTATGCCTGTGCTAGTTCCCCACGAAAAAAAAGGAAGATAAGTGAGTCGTGTAGAGTGCGGATTATGATTTGATGCTAAGCAAGCAAACGAGACAAGCATATTACGAAGTTGGTTCATAGATTACATTACCGACCGAATGATTCTCAAGTAAAAAAGTGGTTTTCTCTATAGCACTACACTTTTTTTTACCAGGATCATAATAATATGTATAGTGTGAAGGTACACAAACAATCTTTTCTGTCTGGAAAAAAAGGCTCCGTGGTAAATAAAGACAATAAGAAAAAAGTTTTTGGCAAACGAGTAGGGCGTGCGAGGTGTGAACCGAGAACATGTTTGATAGTCGCTGGAACGAGTGAGTTACACGAGCTTTTCTTTTCTCTTTTTGAGTTTACATGTCTTCCAAGAAAAAAAAGTTTTTTCTATTAGAAAAAGAATTCTACACACATGGCATGTTCAAAGTAACTTAAGGAGGTGCATTCAAGCAAGCACAAGTGGGACAAAATATTACCACATTATTTGAAAGCAAGTGAGACTACCTAGAGCTAAAAATAATAGCACAACTCGACCTACCAATTTTTTTCTGCTTGTATAGTAGTGCATGTATAATGCTCATGTTACATGTAAGATCTAGAGAGAAACATTCACACACCTTACAAAACCTTAGCTTTTCTGTAGTAGTAGTAGTAGAAGTAGCATAAATTTTTCAAGTTAAGGTTAAGAATGTGGATCACCGAAAGAACCTTTTTTCTTAGTTCGCGTGAGTGGGAAAGAAAAAGAAGGAAGGCTGACAGAGTTAATAGAAGTTGAGCTTTTCCTGGCATTCATCCTCTTGTTTGGTTAGAATGTCCGTGTCCTTTGGTGGATTGGATCCCATTCCGCCTTTTTTCCTCCGTAAAAAAAGAAAGTAAAACCAAGGATTTTCTTCTTTGTCCTCTGGATAGAGACAGATGTGGCTGGTGGTTCTAAGGTCAACAACATTATAAAAATATGGGAGTTGTACTGGTGTGGTAGTAACCGTCTTAGTTGAAGCACACTTATGCTTTGAATGTTCTGGAAAGGAAAACTCCTTAGGCTTGCATGAATGAATATCATGCATGTGTGAGTGTGTGTGTGTTGGTATGTATGCTCAAGCGAGCGATGTTGTAGATAACTACACGCCAACCATGGAAAAGGCCAGGGATACTATTGTTGTCTTTTATAGACCAAAATCCGTATAATATTTAGCAAAGTATTTTTTTCTCTACACTAGCGTTAGCGATAAGTAGGAGTAGACTTTTTGTACACATGAAATGCATAC
>JAHZNF010004335.1:0-10673 GCA_027744215.1 Troglopedetes dispersus
GCTGATAAAGATTTTTTGTCTTGTTTCATTATATTTTTTATTCAATATGATCCGTTCACGACAAGCCAGAGAGCGGCTGGCTCCTCAGTCATCGTCATCATCGGCTGCTGAGTTCATAAAGCTACCTCGCTACAAAAAAATCGTTTTTACAAATAATACGAGTATTTTTATTCTTACTCGAAAAAAGCATCCTAGCGTAAGATAGAAAAGTGATTGTATGCATAACAAGATTTTTTTTCTTGGCAAAGAAGAAGTTACAAGAAGTGAGTAGTAGCAATCGGCGAAGGAGGACAAACACGTTAAAGACGAGAGCGGCATGTTCTTTTATAGAAGGAAAAATACGCTTCATGAACAAAACGAGAATCAAAGAAGACGAAAAGTTTGTACGAGATACAAATCTTTAATCAGATAATATGTGTGTACATCACATTATATTCATCAAAATATTCTCCATTGAAACTTGGAAGAGACATTTAAGAGGAGATGCTGATCAAGACTTTTTTTGTTGGCTTCGTTTGATTTTTAGCTTCTGATTTGCAAACACGAGGACAATACAAAAGTTTATTGTGCTGAAAATGTGAAAGAACACGGTATCGCACACAAATAACATATTTCAGACACTGCAGATTCTGATAAGAATCTCAAGGTAAATTTAAAACCAAAGACAATTAAAAATGTACCTGTAAAATCTGCTGAATTTCATATTAAAACGGGAGCTTTCCGTGGGTTAACTTAACTATTTAAACATGCCAAACGTAGATGCACTTCGTTGCTTCCATCATAGCTCACAACAATCATCACATGGAAAAACTAAAGCCACGGGTGATTTACAAGAAGAGAGGTGAAGGTAAATTGATTAACGATGAGGCAAGCAGAATATACAAAAATACGTTGCAATTGTTGAAAAATATAATTGTTTCTACAACTAAAATTATATACTCAGTTTCTTGAAGTACATGTAAAGGAAAAACAACTTGTGTTTTTAATTTAGTCTTACATTACGTTAGCAAGTGGATAAACGAAGTTCCATCCATACACAACTATGATAGAACAGATGCAGACGTTTCTAGCTAGCACTGATGTAGTCGACATCTTGTAGCTCAGCTTGTGTAATAATAGTCGGCATCCTTTACTTATTTTTTCCCTTCATGTCCATCTTTTTATGATGAACATTCTCTTTTCGGCAAGGTTAACCAAAAAACGCGATGCAACACATCAACCTGACATTTTAAAGCAGCTATGCGGCTACTACTACCACACCACCAGAAATTCCATTCCTAGATTTCAACAATGCTCAAAACGATGATGACGATTATGTTTGGAGTGGATGGATTGTTGCTTCTGCTGAAAATAATTTTTAGTTCATGTTTTAAAAAAACTGATTCTTGTATAGCTTCCGTGAGTGAGCATGTTGCAGGTATGAAGGAATAGATTTCAAGGAAAGCCAAAAGTCAAGCCAAGACTTAATTGTGTTACAAGTGTGAACGTGAACGAAAGCCAAGAAATAAATTAGAAATCTGCATTCGGTGTCCTGTCTGAGGGTTGAATTAACTTACCACGACTGCGAGGAGAGCCAACAACATCTACAATTCAAGATGCTGCTTCCATTTCACTCGTCTAAACCACTTGAATTGTATTGGGATTTCTTGGATGAGTCATTGAGAAAACGGGTTAAAAATAATAAGAAAAAAATGTATTCTGAGAGAACGAAAATTTATTTGGAGCGTACCCACCACAAAACACAAACCAAGCAAGAGAGAGACCTGTCAATCAACCAGACTTTTTAGATGCATTTCCATTCGTAAAATAAATCGCATTCCTGTTCACATGCACATTAGAAACGAGATAAAAGTTACAAATAAATGCGTACTACAACAAAATCTTCCTTTCGTCGTACGGAAAGTTGAAATCCTTTTATTATATTTTATTTGGTATGCATTTATTATGCATCTTTTTCTTGAATACATTACATGTGTTTTGATGATGTAGAGGCAATTATCATTATTTCACCTCGTATATAATAATAATGTATTCATTTCATTCGTTTTTTAGTTAGCCTTGTCTACTTTCTTTCATTGAGAATTCAGAAGAAGAAAAAAGTTTGGCTACGCATTTTTTACGCTGTGCGGCATTCAGGCACAAGAAAAGAGAAGAAGAAACTCTCAGCTTCAAAATTCGAAGAAGATACTGTGATGATGCATGTCAAAGGTTAATTCTTGAGTTGCGTTAATCTTACCGCAATGACAGCCTCAAAGCCCTTCATCTTCGTCATTTCCATTTTGTATGAAGGTAATCCTTCGTTCACTTTACCGCTTCCAGTTCAACATATCCAAATCTTCAAATGTTAACACAAAATACGGAGAATACCACTTTCGTCAAAAGGTTCCATCATGTCACATGTCTTGGCAGACCAAGAATACATACAAGTTTTTCCACCATGAAAAGATTGAATGAGCAGTTTCAAATTTAAATTCTGGATGGCCAAATTTATTATAGAATTTCATTAGTTGGTTATTGTAACCGTTGTGAACCGACATTTCCATAAGCACTTTATGTATGTAGTTACATTTCTGAACATGTATGCTTGATTTGCAAACAACTCGAGGGATGAAGCTCAAATTAACACTGTCGCCACCTCATACAGTTTGCAGTAGCATGTAAAAAATAACTTGGAAATTGTAGTGGTATTTTTTAAATGACATTTGAAATGTCATTAAATAATATTGTAATAATAATTTTGTCACATTTCAACTAGTACTCTTATTCAATATAACAAAGTTTAAAATTCGAGACAGAAATGCATAAAATATTATGGAGGTATACAATATTATGTATTCTTTAATCAACTAACTTTACCGTTTACTAATCCTAAATTTTAAATGGTTTCTACATCCTTAGCATTAGTGTGTCCTCTTCCTTCTTCCAAACTGTATATTTGAAAAGCACTTTTATATTTTTGTCCCTATAAATGGCTCCGTATCTTTTGTGGTGTTTCCGAACTAAGCTAAAGAATGCCATTTTAGATATTCACAAAATGAAAATGCATCAACCCATTTCATTATTCCATTATAAGTACTGTTATTATTATTAAAATTATTACGACCAGCACACACTTAAGTGCATATACATATGTATGTAATACCCATCCACAATGCGATTCGTTTAAGAGTTTCAGGAACAAATGAGACAGGAGGAAAAGAAAAAAAGGTTTTGGTTTAAACGAACCAAAGAATCGTCAAATGCAAGAAAAAAAATTACCTGCCTTTAGTTACGTTTTAACCGCAACTATTTCATTCTCTACAGAAATGCGTACGACGAGTATCCATTTCCTTCTTTGTGTTCAGGAACAAATACAAGATTGAATGTGAAAATCCTTCCCAACACAATCATTCCACCCTTGATTCTTCATATTGTTGCTTGTTAGTCATTTTTATTTTTTCTCTCTCTTTCTTCTGAACTCCTTTGTCGATCTTGAGAGCGTCCTCATTATAATAAGGTATCATACCACAAAAAAAGTAAATGAGGTCCAGAAAGGAAGAAAGGAACTCACAAGTGGAAAGAAGCAAATTGAAGTTCATGAAAAAATTACACCACGCTAGTAACTCATTGTTACTCCGTATTCTTGGTGTCAAGAAGCGCCGTAATAATGTGCCCACTTTGCTCAACAATCATTTCTACTATATGTATGCACTTTAAACCTGCCCATGTAATTTTGAACAGCATCAAACATTTCCTGCTAAATTTAAACATGCTACATTTCAAAAGGCCTACATATACAGTCCACAATTTTGTTTAGTATGGTTTGTAATGTTTGTAAAGGTAACTTCAATTTTGAAATTGTAAAATTATAACTACCGATCCTGCCTTTCAGAGACTAGCCATTACTACATTTTGCGTTCTGTATTTACACTTATTTAATGAAAGAAGTGTTCCACAAGGATATACCTAATAGATGCTTTAATAACAACGTTATTGTGCACCACAATGAAAATTTCTGTTGGCTCCCCTCCCCTCTAATTTTTTCTTACCTTCATGATATCCTTTATTTCTCACCTTTCGACTCTCCATGTCTCCGCACCGCTAACCAAAATATATAACTTACGGGTTTCAGAAACATGAATTAGACTCCATCCGCTCCGCTGCTTCATCTCATCAGGGTTTTAATTTTCCCTGTTGAAAACGAATGAATGAAATGGTTTTCTGGTGCGTTTATCAGGGCAACTCCGTATCGCGGCAACTCCGAGTGACTGACTCATACTCTGCTCGCGTTCGCTCCTTGTCAATTCCTTCTGAACTAGGTTCAATTTTGAGCCAACCCGTCAACTGTTCAACAAAATGTTGAATAAAAAGATGGAGTTTATTTATAGTAATAGAAGCACATACATGGAGGGTTATTATATTTTGTAGGTGTTTCAAGTAATGAGATTGTTGCGTGACGTGTCAAAAGCCAGAGCACACCGGTAGTACCACCACTGGCAGCGCAACCAAAGGCAGTAGAAATCATAGAAATGGAGACCGGGATAAATCCGACTTTATTGTAAGGGTGTACATGAACAATAATATTTTTTTTAACCATTTATAGAACATTGCACTCAGACTGACGGTGGGTACAGTGATGGTGATAAAAAAATAAAATTACGAGTAGGAAGTTACCACCGGGTGATGTTCAGCCGGTGGTGGTGATGATTGCGAGGGAATAATGACCACATTCAGTAGACTGGATCCAAAAAGTCTCTTCAAATTCACAATTTGTGTGTAAATGTGCATATCAGGTTATTACTTTTTTCAAGAATTTATGACCACACTGTTTTCAGTAGAATGGTATTTTATCCTTTAATTTATGTAATTGACAGGTATTTGCGAAAAAAGTGAGTGTACATAAATACATTTTTCAATCATGCAAAACAGAGGGGTTATTATTAGCACCTGCTAAATATACGTCATATTTGTTTATGATGAGCATAAAGTATTTTACTTCTGAGGAACGCACAATTATTTATGCATTCACTTTTTTGCGTACGTTTATACTATTATCGCATGAATACACGGCACTTATGAATAAAGCCATTTATTATAATCAGAGAGAAGCAGTAAAAAAAGGAAAAGAGAGAAGCAATTTGTTCACAAGAGACATAAAATCCGTCCCTTTGTGAGTTAATAAATTATGTTTATTGCGTAAGATGCACTTTATCATCATCTCCTCCTTCCTGCCTTATGCTTGTCTTCATTCACTATAAGGAGAATTATGCCACGTAGTACACATTTCGTGGAGATATAATTGCACGCTACCACCAACTCCATAGTATATTAGGAATGTATAAATATATACCGCTTTATTATTAACTGTCCTCCTTCTTCACTTTTTCACTTGTCTCATTCAGCCATCTTTCTTGACTACTACTTACCAGCCTCAACCCTTTATTATGTGAAAACTTTTTTACACATATTTTTGTGAGTGCTGTCAATGATGCACACACACACACGTATCTTTTATCTTTACTACTACTACTGTTCACCTTTCCCCCGCTGCATATACGTGCACCAAAGCTTATTAATGAAAACCTTGACTTTGACTTTCTTCTTTTGTAGGTTTTGGGGTATTTGTTCGAGAAGTACAGTCACCGCCACCACTTCTCTGAGTACAAATGTGAGTTTCCTTTAAGCAAGATAATTTATTTTAGTTAGAGCTGCCAGTTTTTTAGTGGCCTACCTCAACCCTAATAAAGTTACAGTAATCAGATGAAACGAAAGAAGTATACTTCCTCCCTTTTCTGTCATTTCGTTCTTTTCGTTATCATATCACGACGGCGAAACATTTTAAACATTTTTATATTTTTCTCAAATCACCCTTAAGCATCGGAAATCATCATTTTTCATTCAGGTTGTTCGTATTATTTTTATTTTTTTGCGTAATAGTGCATGGTTGAAAAAGAAGGCGTTTTATTTTCATTTAGTGCATGCTTATATTGCCAGTGACCTGGGAAATGTGACACATTTGTGTCAACCCTTCAGCCATAACAAAAAAATGTGTCTGCTCGTCTGCAAACAATGCCAGCTCATATCCTTAAGTTCTAATTCATTTCGAAAGTTGACACTTTCCCCTGTCTTTGTGACTTTGACCTTTTACTCATGCTTTTCCTTTGATTATGTAACTGAAAGCTGAAATGTAAAAAAATGGAATAAATGTGAAGGAGGCGTGGCATAGCCGGTTAGTTTCTCAGACAGACAGCTTCAAAACATAATCAAGATGAATTGTCCTTTAAATAATGAAAAAGTGTGGGTATGTGTTTGTATGTGTCCACAATAAAAAATGAAAGTAACTTGATATTTTCTCCGAGTTTCAATTTTCATGCTATATTAAATTGTTCCTCGAGCTTGCCTCACGATTCATTCTGCTCAAGCTTTTGAAGAGAACACAACCTGTTACAAGATCAACTAAGATGATCATAAAAAATCTAGGATTACCTCGAAAACGATCGGAGACGGGTATTGTATGATTCTCAACTGGACTGGATTGTCATTTAATGGAATTTGTTATCCGTCCAAAATAAAGTAACAATGGCCAACAAACAACAATATTCCAGCTCATTCTGAAGCGATCCGGGAGGACGAGTTTTGAAGGTGTAATTTTTGATTAAGAATGCAAATCGGATAAAGATACGGTATTAAACTACCATCACCTCGTCCACTCACTCCACCTGTTTCGTTTTGTTCTGATGGGATTTCTTTTTTTCCCTCTTCCCGTCCAATTTATTTATCACCAGGCTTTGGTCTCGCAATAAAAGAGGAGACAACAATAATAATACAACACCACCAGCAAACTAACAATTCTCTCCGTTTTTTTATCTTTTCTCACTCACTCACAATCAACCGCTATATGCTCCTTCCATTCAATTCAGCAACATATCTTCATGCTTGTTTACCAAAAATTTCGCTATTGTCTGGTACGTTTAATAAATAAAGTAGTCTGCAAATAGGATTTTTCTCGCCTGCCTAAACAGATAAGAAAGCAATCCTTCCTTCTTTATTATTTTTATTGAAAAAAAAAATCTATGCAATAGTATGATCATTTCACGTTTAGAAAATAGTGATATTCTCCTTAACTCACTAATATGCACACCTTTTTCAATCAGCGCAAGGATAAAGCGTTGATATGAAATGAAAAACAACGGAAAGCATTCCAAGTTAAGTGTACTCACAAGTGCGCTACCCTTACTATTCACAAAAAACAGTCTGAACAGAAAACCTGTAGTACAGAAACTTCAACATTCAGAGACAGGTGAAGCAGCCAAAAAGCTAACCCAAATCATATTGCATTCTTTTGTGTGCAAAGAACACATAAACCAATTTAAAACCATCAAAGCTAAAACTTTTTTATCCTTTACTTTATAAGCATTATTTTTTTACAAAAAAAATTTATCTGTTCGGTATTGTTGTCAACCGTCCTTGTAGAAAGTTAAACTTGGTGAGAAGGAAGCGAGAGAAGAAAAATCTTTGGAAAAGAATCCTCGAGGATAGAGTTTTGTTAGCTATCATATCATATCAACCTTTTAGTGTGTAGCTCCTGCGGTGCATTCATGAATCTTTTCTTCTTCTTTGGCCTTTTGCTTCTCTGGAATTGAATTCAAGTTTTTTTTTTAAATAATATACAACCTGCTGCTGTGTTGAGCTTGAGTTGGCAAGTGAGCATCTTAAAAAAAAGTTTTTGTTGTCTCGTAGAAAAAGATCTAACGTGGATCCTTATCCTTTCGTTTTTATGTTGAAGTCGAGTAGGTTGGTTGGTAAGTATATCGTTCTGTATCGTTCACCTTATCATAATCCAAGAGCCATCATATTCCTGATCTGATACATGCACATTATTCTCCATTATCCAAATTGATATGGTTCTTAATTTATGTAAATCCGCAAAAAAATGCTGGGAGAGATGCATGCTTAAACAATTTCTTGCTGAGTGACTGTGTGAGTGCGTCAACTAATGTTTTCCTTTTGCAGGCCAGTCTTGTCAAGATCGGACCAAAGGAGAACTTAAATTATTTGAGATTTTGGAGGTTGTGTGTGTGGTAAGCATTAATCGTTGGAGAATTAAAAAAAACAGGCCGATCCCATGCGCACAAGAATATTTACATGCGAAAAGGAGGAAAAGGCGAAACAGTTGTTTTTAATGTGAAAGATTGAATAAAAGCCAGAAGTATTGGAAGGTGGTTGAGGACGCATTCAGGATTAAAATTGTGGATTAAAATGGAAATAGATGGGTTTACATTAACTACATTATTTCGTACAGGAAACTCACTATAATTCGCGGGACAGTGCTCCACTTCTTAACACTAGAAATTTTGAAACTTATATACTTTAATCACATTCGTATACATCTCCTGATGCATGCGGTATTTCTGTTCCAGGTGCATCGTCAGTCGTCACCTTTTAAAATCACAAGCTAATGAAAAATCATAAGAATTAACTTAAACCTCTTCCAATTCGGAATTAAAATTTAACTGCTGTGAGTCACAATCTTATTACAGTCGAATATTCTCTAATTCATAATCGGCTACTATATAGCTTTTCATCTGGCGGCAGAGGGACAGCAAGCCCATTTTCTGTTTCATTCGAATTAGTTTTCTTTCAGATGACTAAAATGGTAGTACTGTCGGTGGACCTATGGTAAATGATGAACATATGTGCTATGCGCTTATTAAAATCTTGGAGTTTGGAGGGATTCTATTATATGCACATTTTCTTCTCGGCTTTTGTAGCCGTAGTGCTCTAAGCTTTTCTCCGCATCTTTTTTTCTTACCACCAGCATCCAACAATTTTCATTTCTACTGCTTATGTATGTTACGTGTGTATGCTTCTATTATGTAACATATATTATATCGTGTATCCCTATTAAAAAAGTGAGTGAGAAGAAGCTCATCTCAATGAGATAAACCGACGCCAATAAATCTGCCAACGAGCTGTCACAAGAGACCCGTTTATCATTCTCTGAATTGAACCTTAAGGCTTTTATTCATATATAGCTTTGTGTAGGTACGCATCACATGCACTTGCTACTTATGAACATTTCTTTTTTACCTTTTCCATTCTTGTACTCCTTTGATCCACCACACCAAGACATAGTGCATCGTACATTACTCCTCACATAAATACATCCAACAGAGAAGAGTCTGAGCGAGAAGTTATTCTTTTTTGGCTTATTTTGCTTTTCTTATGTAATAATAATAATAAGCTACGTAGGAACGGTTTGTTCCTAGCTTTCCCCTTTTTCTCTATTCTTTCCTTTCCGTTGCATTTCATCTCATCTCTTTAATATTTTTCAAGGAGATTCACCGCCCGCCTCGGACTAAAGGATCTTATTATGATTACCTCAACTCTTCTATCTACTAATACGAGATAGCAAACTTCCATGTAGCATTATTACAGGTTTCTACTGCATCTCTTAATGACAATAATAATTTGGAAGGACAATAATGCTGCATGCAGCAAGGGAACTTTCATCTCTTTTTTCCACAACGGTGCTCCCACGAAGGAAACATTGGAAACAATACTGTAAAATCGAAATTAGAAAAGGTGAGCGCATGAATCTTCCTCCTCACTAATATTTGACAAGTAAAATAGAAGACGGAAGTTATATTCATGTTGTATCACTAGAATCTCCTCGTCCCTTCCGAAATCACACACAGTAAAGGAAATTGAGGCAGGATTCTTACCTTTCATCGGTATTAAAATTGTAATTAGGTAGCTTGTTCAGTATCTGAAGAAGGGTAAAAAAAGGAAATTTGATCAATGTCAGTTGCGTCAAGAAGGGTTACAAAATTAAATTGAGGAAATTCCAGAATTTTCTCTCAAGAAACAAAAATCAAATTTTGTTATATTGGTGCTTGTCTCCCACAAAATTTGTAAGGAACTCTGGACCGTCATAAATTGTCATTGGTTTATTGGTCGAGTCCCAATTATAATTTCGATATTAGTATTCAACCATTGTCAGATAACAACAATGAAATTAAACGGGAAACAGCTCCAGTCAAGGAAAAAAGGCGTACCGAACAATCAATAAGAATAGCCAGGGTATCTCCCCTCTTAACTAACTATCTCACTCAACAAAAAAAAGATTCACACATGAAAGAAAATGGTTAACAAGCCGCAAAAACTCTTGTTCGAACAAGCCACTTGAGTACTTTACGATCACATATTATATTTTTTTGCTTTATCCTTCGTCTCTTTTTCAACCCGAACAAAATGCAAGCTTGTTATGTGCCCATATCAGCTCATTAAATTAATCGATAAATGTTGTAAAGTTGTCGATTTACCTGCTCCTCTCGTAAAAGTGGTAAAAAAATTTACCAACATGGAAGAGCAGTAATATAAAGAAATAATGATTATGTACCATAATGACTGGGGAATCCAAAGAGCATGCCTCCATTACCAAAGTACCTGTCTTATGTACACGTGTGTACCTTCAAAAAGGACCTTCTTACTAATAAATGTACATGCGTTTTGTATAGTTGTAAATTGTTCATGTTCTTATTTGGCCAGAAACAACTGTATTTTTTCTTCTCTCTCTCTCTAATTCTCTCAGTTTTTTTGTGCTTAACCGTAATAAAATAATATTTTGTTTGGTTGATTGGATTGGATTGAGAAGAGAGGCACTACTCCATTTTTCCCTCTCCTTTTCGTCT
>JAHZNF010004336.1:0-10315 GCA_027744215.1 Troglopedetes dispersus
TGACTTTTTGAATACAACGGAAAGCGTAATGAGCTACGTGGCTTTTTGCTATAAATTCAAGCTTCTACCTACATTGTACTCGTATTGTGATGGGAAGTTCATTAATGAAGTGAGAGAAGCCACAGAACTCAAAATATATGATACTCCTGCATATTATGTGGAATTGTGGATCAGGGTTGCCTTCAACAACTGCCATTTGGCAAGGACAGCTTCTTCTCGGTGGATCGGAAAATTAGTGATAGAGGAGTAGTTTCGAAAATCAGGTTGTGCTAAACCTGTCACTAACATTTGTACGCAAACACACTAATGTAGCTACTTTTCAGCATTTTGACAAATCTGATGAAAGCAGAGAAAAATATTTTTCTTTCTTCCTCGATTCCCATGAAGTCAAACGTTTTGTCGGATATTTGTTCCTAATTTCACTTTGACATAGGTAAACTTCATTAAATTCGTAGTTGTGAGATCACATGAAATGAAAAAAAACTTGAACTTACATTTAGCTTCTTTCATCCGCTCCTGAAATTGCTCTAGCTCATCTTTTTTCTTGGAGAATCTATCCTCCGTGTCCGCAAGTAAATCATCGTAGTCCTCCATTGTGGTTGTTGTCGTTGTGGAACTACTGCCGCTCGTACGAGGACTTCGTTTTGAATTGGAACTCATTGAGTAACTTGCTGCTGTAGCAATTTTTGTTTCTTTCGCAATTCAATTTCACGATGTCATGATGAAGCGAATGAAGAATGAAGTCACAAATTCTATTCAAAACCTCTTCGTTGCTCACACTCTACATATAAAACACAATAAACCATTTCGCCATATAATTTGCATTTTTATCTTGTAAAATTGAACCATGAATAATTTTGCAATTTTGTGACAAAAACACTCTAATGACTGTTAGATAATATATTCGTGACACTACAGCAAATCCCGTTGCAATTCATTAATTTGTAGAATTTACAAGTGTTTCCTTCCAAGTCTCAGAGACACTTTCCACCCGCAGATCGTTTCGTGTAAAGGAGAAATTGAGAAAATGAAATTAAAACGGAGAGCTTTGTACCGATGAGGGTATTAATTAATTGCACTCCGCCTTGTTCCATCCTACTTATTTTCGAACACTGAATTTATACATTTAATGCGTAAAAATAGCTTGTACAAAGGCATGAACCAAAACACCCCACTTGCTCGTAGGAAATAATTTTGTTCACACAACTGTTCTGTTCCAAGTCACCGATTGATTTGCTTCCCATAAAAACGACTACGTGAAGACACCCAACGAGCGATGAGTCTCCTTATTTTGATGCTAACACTTGAAGCTCGTTTTCACTGTGTATATCTTTTAATAATAATAATTACATAAATAATGTACATATGTGTTTATATAAAAAATACTGTTTAATGAAATGTAACATTTTCACAATCTTTGACTCTCGTCCAGAAACAAGGAGTATAGTAGCATCTATCATCCGCACTCTTGCTCAAGTCAAACTCAATAGCTGAGTAAAGTGGCACGCTTTCACTCCTGCTGAATGCAAAATACGAAGCAGAAGGTCGCATTCTGGTACCATGCACATGCTGATAAAATTTAATAATAACCCCTTATTTATTTTGAACCATTTATAATCATAATAATATTTTATGTAGAAATCTGAAAGAGCAGATATTCACATTGAACAACCTGGTCTTATGTTCCTTTCGTATAGGATAAAGGAGGGTTACAAGTCTTGCGCGCCATTTGTCTGCATATTAATCTTACCAACCTCGACCTAATCATATGTGACAAAATGACATGCACTTGGTTTGAGAAAGCTCATCTTGTTCATGTCACTTTTTACAAGTGAGAATGATCCTTTAACGGCATTTCAAAGCGGGAAGTGTTATTTATATACTGTGCAACGCATTAAAATTCACATCAAGAATATAAAAAACACTTGCGAAGGCATATCAATTTCAAAGTCGCCTATGCAGCCATAACACCTCTTCACATGTTTACACGAAATGCTAGAGTGCGAGAAACGAGTATGCTCAACAATATTATAGATTGGTGCAAAGAAATGAATCACATGTTAGATAATCTAAAAGGCATTGCATGAAGTTCACGTTATAAGATGAGGATGGCGAATTCGATTCTATTGGCTCAATGAATATTTTATATATGAGCATAAATTTACTCACATTCCATAGCTGGGAGGGTTCCTTCCCTCAAGTTTTTGTCAAATATAACTTTTGTTGGCATCAACGGACCATTGCCGTTTTGGTTTTTTACACATTGAAAAATTCAGAGAGCTGTTTTCCTGTACATATATACGTACCTATGTACTTAATGTGAATCATTAATAATTGCGCTATCAAAGTTATTTTTATTTTACTGGTCTAAACATCGATGTACCGAAAATTGGCAAGGGATGTATTTCACTTGTTGGTTCTTGATTTCCAGCTATGTAGACTTCAGCTACTCACAGTAGGATACCTAGTGCTTCCTTAGTACCAAGTGCAAAAAATCTATTATTAATTACATTCAAAAATTTCGTCATCAACTTATTTGCATTGTAGTTAATAAAAGTTGGCTGATAGAATTAGAAGAGAGGATCTTTGTTGTTGCTTTTTTCATTTTTAAAGCAGTAGACATGATTGTTCAATTCAGCATTAAAACTGACGAAGTTACATTTCTTCTCACAAATGCAGTTCACCAGCTTAGAATGGTAAATTTCAACTTCAGTGTGGTACTTTTAAAATAGAATTTACTGACTGACACACAATTTGCATTGAAACTTTAATACCTTAAAGAAAACTGTCATTGATTGATCATGCGAATGCATTAACTACATGCATGTTAAAATTGCGGGAAAATGTGTGTGATTAATTGACTTGCACATCTTTCGGTACCGCTACAGGTCAGAGAAAATTGATCTAAACCCATCAACTCTAACGAGAGATAAATGCTGGCAAAATGATTGAATCACAGATCTGTGCACTTACTACCAGGCGCATGGAAGCGCATTGTTAGCTTTGTAAGTGTTTGCATACGTAGGTAGTTTCCGTTCTTTACTCTTCCATCCTACCTATAACTTGTAAAAGTTATAGCAGCTTTCATCGCTTCAATAAACGAAGCACATAGTGCTTTTCTTAGGGCATGTAAAATTTCTGAATATGCTACCATATCTGTTGTGTCGTGGTGAACATGAATTGACTTAAGGAATTGCGTGGTATATCCCCCACACTATTCGTGTCTTTGTATAGATGAAAATCAAAATTATATTTTCAACAAAATTCTGTTGGTACATTTGAATTAGTCAACTTTAGTGGTTACCATTCCGCAACAACATTAGAGCATCTACTTCATTGAGTGGGTGGTCAAAATCTTTCGTCGCTGGCAAATCATTGTATGAGAGATATTCCATTCATAATGAGATCCTCAACATTCTTCCTGGCACTATAAAAGGAAATACGAAGGTTTGTCATTTCTTAAACAAGTTACGTGAAAAGGCAGGACATGACGTGTCTATTGCTTGCCTGTGTAATACGTGACATAATTTAGAAGAAGTAGTACATCAACAAGGAAATCTACCGGTCAAGAAAGTTAAACTTTCATCACAATGCCTATCATATCGTATTTAAAATCAGATTTTTCTTAAGTAGGTATGTTGTTTTCTTCTAGTCGTTTAGCTAATAGAATTTTGATGATGGGTGTCTGCATAGATTGAATAAAATATTACTTGTACCACATTACAATGAACAACAATGAAAGTTTGATGGCATAAATCTGACATCATAGGTTAAAATTTAAAATTTAATGTAACTTACTCCACAACTGTTTTATCAGTAGGAAAGCTTCTCAACGCTTTTATTTTCCAACCTTTCTTCATCAACACCTTTTACATTAAATCAGTTTGGAACAAGTTGAAGCATGTGCACTAATTAAAGATTCACCGACGCCTTGTTGAGGTGCATGATCATGCATTTCAAGGAGAATTTAAAGCTAGGAAAAGGAAGTCCATACATACACACGCACAGGAACAGTTATGCATCACTGATCAACTTTCGAGGCCACTATACTTAGTTCAAAGTATCTACGTCTTGTTATGTTTTTTGTTGTATTTTTTAGATTTTATGATCACATCGTGCTTGCTCTATACTTATCCTAACAGCTGCCGCAAGACAAAAATAAAGAATATTAATAGATACTTCCCTCTCCTGATATTAAAGTCACATCAATTTTTCTTATCCATTTCTTCATCTCATAAACCAAAATTTCGTAGACACAAAAGTGCTAATAGGCAGTGCTTACCTCCTAAATTCATGCAGAGATGTTCAGCTCATTTGAAAGGCCAGACATCGGCACAAAAAACCGAATAATTCATGTTGTCTGACTGTGTTGCGAACCACTCGAACACATACTGCACTTTATGGTTTCATATGATCATAAATAATAAGCATTTTGCATGGCACACACCAGCCACCCAAGATCACCGCTGAATGAAACTTATTAACAAGTAGTAAGATTGATGCACCGTCTCACCCTCACCACCGGTTGCCTCCTGTTTCCAATTTCAACTTCCGACACCCAACACATTACACACTTACCACTATGGTAAACAGCTACACGGCTTGGCTGCTGTAACAAAACCGTCAAAACTCAGACCTCTTGAAAATTTTTATACGATAAATATGCATTGTGAAAACTCCATTATTCCAAATCATAAGTCACACAAACAGATAACATCCCTGAGTCTGTGTGATGACTGACTAGCATTTTTTACTACCATTTTGCCAGTTTGAATTGATAAACACGAGTTCACTTTTTTCACTTGCAGTTATCGTCTTAGTGGCCTGAGGAGTAAAAAATGCACGCCGGTATTGGACATGGTTTCAATAATTTAGCGCAGAAACTCTAACTTCTGCAGATATGTGTGTAGAATTTACATAGATAAAGCGAACAGGAGTGTATCCACCAATGAAATATGATAATTTTATGTTCGGTTTTCAAAATCTTTGATTACATTATTGCACTGTGCATGGGCATTGAACTAGAAAAGCGTATGATAATTTGGAATGCTACCTCGCGAACTAAGGTAAATCTATCCTTCACAAATTGCTATTTGACATGCCTTAAGAAGCGTTTAAAGTAGCCTATCATGAGCAGTTTTAGTTTTCTTTATTTTTTCGTGAGTCTGCAGATATCTGCCTAAGCTTAAACTGTCTTATGTAAATGAATTCTTCACGACAAGGATTTTTCACTCCAACCAACTGATTCCACTCAAAACACACATGGACACAAAAGTCACCACAAAATGTCATTAATCTTCCTCCGCACTGCATGCTTTTCACAATGAGGTGCATAAAAACGAAAACTGTTACTCTTGAGGAATCTTCTCGAATTACACTTTATAAAATCCAATGCCATGAGTTGCTTCACTAAAGATTCCGGTGACACAAAGAGTAACCATTTCATCAGTCTGCTTCCCTCATTCATGCAACTCACGGGTTCACTTCAACACGAGAACTGAGAACAGAACTAAAAATGTAAATGATTTAGAATAGAAGAAGAAAAAAGAGGGTACAATCCTAAGAAAGCCAGTATAGTTTTCTTTAACGAAATTTCTTATATGATATGATCAACCTTTCTTAAATACGGATGCTGAACTTTATTAATACTTTACTCCAACATTTGAAGTGAAAAAAAGAACGGCAACAACCCTTGAGACCCCTCTTCTTTACGCAAACATCATGAACAACGCCTGCCTGCTGCATCGTTCTAATATGCAATGGTCGCCGACCGTGCGTGGAAGCAGGCAAGGCGACTGAATGTTCATCAGCACGATGACGGACGGGTAAAGTTAATATTTTGTACTGTTGTTCAACGTTTGTTCTTCCCAATACGTTTGTTTGACTGTGATTGAAGCCTCATACTACATACAAATATAGGGTGGGTTGCACAGTCAACCAAGTAAACCTTTTGTACGTGTGTATCCATTGACTAATTTTGAGGGAAGTCAGCAGTCAGCAAATACATTTTTAAGATGCTAATCTTTTTGGTAGCTGCATCTTCATCATCATCATCACCCCACATAAACTTTATTTATACAGTCTCACTTAAAGATATCCACTTTCTTTCTTTACACATGCACAAATTGTTTTCACCCCAGCTCACTCGCATGACATATAAATATCGCGTCAGTGTGGCCAAGGAGTTGTATAATGGTGATGCGAACATTTTTAGTGGTGCATCACTTACACTCAATCTAGACGTCATATTTTGTACAACCTTTCTTATTATTACAACGACCTTTACAGCTATTTGAGAATTCACATCGTGTGAATGACGGTTCAACAACAACAACAGTTGATATGTCTCGAAAAAAAAATTTGATGAAAGATAAACAGTAGTAATTTTCGAATGAGGTCGTCCGTCAAGTCAACTCAACGTTCCTTTTCCCAAAGTTATGGTGGCATTTTATTTTCCCCGTAGAATTCGTTCAATATTATGTTGTAACTCCTTCCTCCTCTTCTTTCGTAAGACTTTATTGTCATGTCGTTTTCACTTTAGGCTGCATTGCACATTGTACACTGGTTGTTGTCTGTTGTTGTGTGGTTGCTGGCGTGGATGAGCGTGTCACACACAACAAAAAAGATGCGATCATACGAAACACAATTTAGTGTTCTACCGGCTATGCTGCTGGTTAAATATATGTAATATGAAGACATTCATGGCAATGCCAAATGAGTCACCCACATTTCATATCCTAACTGGGACTCTCGGTATTGTAGCACAACAAGAAATTCAATTCTTTACAGTTTATTGCACAGTTTTTCAGAAGGAGTAAACAAGCTGAGCTCCTAGGCATGCCTTGCGGAATACCGGGTTGAAAGAAAATTCATCATAAAAAGTATTTACTTTACAAAAGAGAATAAGTGTGCTTACAAAGAAGCGATACTTCTACCTCTCCGGTGATGTGGTTATAAAATATCAGTTTCAGCGAACCTCAGAGTCGTTTACAGTGTCATGCCCTCTTAACAAAGAGCCAAAAACTGACTCGGTTGCAGTACTTCTCCCACATAGACCTAATCATTTGACGGAGCACAGCTTGATTCGCAAGATGTGTGGAGAATAATTGAACATGCGACAACCGTTTCCAAAGGAAGGAAACTACTGATAGTAAACCATTTATGCTTTTTACATGTCCTTTCCTTGACTTTAATTATTTGCTAAGTATTCGGAACTCATGATAAAGTCGATTTTCTCTGCACATTTCCTTGTGCATCACAAATTACAATAGTCTTTCAGTGAATTATGCGCAACGTCTCATTGCATGCGCATCGTTTCTCTTACCCGTGTTCATCCTCATCCCTCCTGAGAGATACGATGCGCTTGACGTCGAGTTGCTTTAAAAAACGCTTTTCTTAAATTATTGTGAGGAACATCTGTGGGTTCTCTTTCCACTTCCGAAATCATAAACATTTCGAATACAATACAGAGAAGTGCATCATGTTGGAAACTCTTGGTACAATACCATCATAACTTCGCATGAATGCACACACAGCACATGCATATCAAGTACATTACTATTATCAAACCCTCACATAGATATACTCCACCGACGACACTCCTAGCACGGTTTAGGAAAAAGTGTATTTTGAAACTCAAAGAGGCGAAACGCCAACAAGAGCATGCTTCTTTGTGTGTAATAGTAGCGTAAAAAATATGAAAACTAGATGCAAATGTAAGGAAAGTTATCATCCAATACGAAGATCACACATCCTCAGTGATACGAAATTTTAAAAATTCCCCACCACGAAACAATATTCGCAGGGTATCTACATTGTTTATCAAAAAATCATGGTATTATAGTGACGAGGGATAAATGCGTTGATGATGCGACGTTTGATGAGCTGTACAATGATACCACCACTTATAGTAATAAACATTGCCGGGATCACACATCCTCAGTGATACGAAATTTTAAAAATTCCCCACCACGAAACAATATTCGCAGGGTATCTACATTGTTTATCAGATTCCCTAATGCTTTGGAGAAAATAATCGAATTCCGAGAGTACTTGTCATTTTCAAATTATCACTCAACATGTGCTCAATTGCCGGACGGACACACGAATCCAATGCACATATCATCTCATCACGTTCAATGTGAAGAAAATCATGGTATTATAGTGACGAGGGATAAATGCGTTGATGATGCGACGTTTGATGAGCTGTACAATGATACCACCACTTATAGTAATAAACATTGCCGGATTTTCCAAAGAATCTTTTTAAAGAGCTCATACAACGGAACAGAGTATCAACAGTAGCAATATAATGAAGTATTTCCATCTATTCATCCATCCGAGTTCTTTGTGCAGCTATCCTACAAACGATTCTTGCTTACAGGAAATGTCCATTGGTACGGATTTACTCACTCAATGATTTCTGCAGATTAGAATGACGATGAGTGATAACGCGAGAGCGTTTTATGTAAATAATATTCCAAAGAGTCATCATGAGTGCTTTTTATAGTCCTGCATTACTGGATGAAATAGATTATCTCCACCTTTTTATATTAGCAATTTAGCAAGCAATGCATTTACTTTGTACTTTATATTTCTGTCGTCGGAACAGTTACTATCAGATCAAAACATCTCTCTTCGCTTCCAGTGCACGAGGAATGCAATCTTCCCTTGCATGTCCTAGGCTTGAGACGTTGGTTTCATTCAGTTACATCACTAATGATATTTTAAGATGCTCTGATTACATGAATACTGATGACTAATGAACAACAATTATTACTGACGAGCACACGGAGAAAGGTGCGCTGTTCTGCGATTGTATGAGTATGTATGAGTCCCTCTAGCGACATAGACAACAAGATATGTAGTTTACATTACAAACCCGAACTATACATACAACACCAACACCACTTAAATGTTGGTCTCATTTAAGAGGAGGAAAACCAATTCGGCAGGCTGACAGGTCTTTCTTTGTAAAACATGTTTTATTATGGAGGAAGGTTTTTAATGTTATCATGCTTTCTGCAGTCACTCCCTTTAACATGACAATTCCGCGTGGGTTGAAATTAGAAATTTCTTGTCAGTATCACTCCACCGACATGCTGGAATATCAGAAACTGTTGCATCGTATCGTCACCCCATTATTGAATGGCTTCTACAGAGGAAATAACGAGTTTCACAGCACGTTTAGTTATTACTTTTGGAGCTTCTGCAGAAATTAACCGTGCACCGTGTGGCACCCTATATAAAATACGACATGTCTTTGTTGATGGAAAGTATTTGAAAGACTCCTTTCAATCGCCTTGTCTCATTATTTTCGTAAAAGCTCTAGAAAAAGACTGCTAAATGAGCCTGCTATGATTGGATTGTAATTAGTTATTGCATACTTATTTCGACATTTCTGCAAATTATTTTGGTTAAGTATATGATTGAAAAACTGTAATCATACATGAATTATGATTTCTTTAAATGTGTGCAACATGTGACGGGATTATTTGTGGGTTACAGCAATAATGAAAAAAAGATTATGAGAAAAAATCATAAAGAAAAACCATTTCCAAGCCTTTACGATTCATAGTATTTGATTTTATTACTTTAAATTTTATACATTTACTAATTGAATAGAGTAAAGTAAGAGGACTGCTCGCAAAACCTCATCTCACAGAATGGAAAAAGGTAAGCAGTTACAGGAACACATGCGAAGAAGCGAAATCCAGACAGGAACTGTCTACCAAAATTTATGTTCTTGGGAATTCGCTTCCAAACATTGTCTACATAGCTTTACGCTGTAGCTTGGAATGTCCTGACATATTGCACATTGATTCTAACTCTTGTGCATCTGTTACTGTTGCGTTATTGATGAGACGGATGCTGAAGAAAGCACTAAAGTGGTACACTTAATATTTTGGTTTTGTGGAGCCTCAAATAATTTATTTATATAATAGACTTATAAACAAACAATCATAATGGGCGAAATGGATTCCAGGTAACTGTTCATTATTGGCGCATGCTCGCATATTTCCAATTCTGAGTCACGGAATAGTTTATTGTGCATAAAGCTCTGTACTCCGCACAAAGTTCCATAAGCTTGCAATAAAATGTTTGGTTTCATTATTTTGCAACGTTCGTCAACGTCTCATCAATCATATTATGTACATAATTAATAGTCGAGTTTGAAACATGTAACCAAAAATCCACAACGCACAATGATAATGACGCATGCTCGCATATTTCCAATTCTGAGTCACGGAATAGTTTATTGTGCATAAAGCTCTGTACTCCGCACAAAGTTCCATAAGCTTGCAATAAAATGTTT
>JAHZNF010004337.1:0-19582 GCA_027744215.1 Troglopedetes dispersus
TCAACAAATGGTTTGTTGTTGCACCGTCATCTCTACTACGAAGAAGAGCTTCTTATTTTATGTTTTGAAATACATTATGCATTAATGAAATTGAATACACAAACTACAATCTTCTACTACGCATATTCTCTAAAACATCTTGATGTCTCGCGAGAAGTGAAGGATGAACTTCTCTGCTTTTAGGAATTTTTTATGTGGAATTGCAAACAACCAGTGCATACCAAATACCAAATGAATGATTTCGTCGACTTGAGTGGAAGTATGTGCGGAGAAGAAGAAAGGATGATTTATTGGGCGACAACAAACATGCATTAGATGGAGTACCTAATAATAAAAAAGAACAAATAACTGAAGATTTGTAGGATCACGGGTTGAGTTTGCCCAATGAACAAAAGACAAGGTCTCTCAAATGAAAATGAAACTCGAAACTCAACATTTTTTATCAAAATAACTGCATTAATTTTTCTTCTTTTGTCTGAAATTTGTGATCATCACTGGTATCAGGCATGATAACACCTTCTTTCTTTTTTCACATTTATCTTTGCTCACTTCTACCTGCTGAAAGAAATGTATGATGAGCTTCTTCAGCAACAGAAAAATATCCTCCTCGGGCATCACAATTTTGATATGAAAGATTTTCAAGGGTAGCATTATATTTTTTTAAAAAATTACAACTTTGTAAAAAAACTGTGCGTTTAGAAATGGTGAAATTATTGTTGGTGTTAAAATAATAATCATTTGGTCTTGAGAAATGGATGGTTGAAATGGCAGCAATTTTTTTTTAAATTCAACGTGAACGAGCATCTTCATTCATTCAATCACTTTTTTGCAAATGCATGACGAGAAATACATTTCACACCTATAGTGAATATGAACACTGTTAATTTATGAATTTTATGTTGTTTATGTTATGAAGATTAATAAAGAAAGTGACAACAGCATCAGCAACGGCAGCAGGTATGTAACAACAACAAGTAATGTAGTATGTACTCCTTAATTCTGATTTGTAGCAGGTACCGATGCAATGCAGACGCATGTTTAGTAAAGTATATGCTTTTGTTATTGATAAATAGGCGAGAAGTTGCAATATTGTTAATAAAAAGTGCGCATATTTTCAGCCTGCTCTGCACTTCAGCCGCCCGTGCCTGTCGGCCGAAAATTTGCAAATTTGTGCTGTGTTCAAGTAACCAGCTTGGACACAACAATAATAACAATAAAATATCACTTGTGTCGCTAGTGCAATACTTTACACGCACATATTTGTTCATGGTGATAATTCTTATGATTGTATGAAAGCTAAACCGGCGACTTTTCTCTTTTTTTACTTTGAGTAGTAAATAATATATGCATTACCAGTACTAGTACAAGCGAATGAATCTAAGCGTCATATATCAGTCGCAATTTTGAGCCAACACGTGAATTGATGATGATAAATGGTAGTTTCTCGTCTGGGTGATGAATGTAATAATTCATGAAAGTGAGAAGAGCGAGAGTACTTTTTATTGATTATTTCATTCATTCATTGTCAGTTCGAATTTACATTTTGCATCATGCATGCTATTAGCTTGCATACATTATTCGTCGAGTACAATGCGCATTTCCTTTTACGACTGTTTGTTTGGCCGCTAATTTCATAGCTTTGTTCGTTAGCTCATCCCACTCACTCGGAAGATCAATAATAGTTAGCACTTTGGACTTGCTGCTAAATTGGGAAGGAGAAAGAAGCAGAACATGCACTTTCCAGTATTATGTCATGCCCACGCGTTCTTTGTCCGTTAGGTAAGCCCTTGATAAACGGAGCGTCAGGTAAAAATACCAAAAGTTTTCCATGGTTTGATTTAGTCATCCCTGTAAAAAGGCAGGGACATTCTATTTTGACGCTAGGGCTTACCTTTACCTTACCTTACCTACTTGGCCTTATTTTATTTTAGGCACACAAAAAGCCCTCCATTACTCAACCCAAATTTGTGTTAAAATCATCAGCATCATTGAAAAGTACTACCACCACCATGCAACTCCCGTGAAGACAGCCTCAGAGTAATCAAATCATTCATCCTTTTAAGACGAAAGGGAGAGGACGTTTTGTGGAGAAATAGAAGTCTAGAAGTGACATGATTAAGGCTGCTCTCTGAACATAACAATGAATAATGTTCAGTGTGAGGTGGTCGAATGGGAAGATACCTAGTGTCTTTTTGGGACTTTACAATTGTTATCTTTATTGCGCTACAAAAAAGCGTGTTCTCTACCTTCCTTCGCCCTTTTCTTTCTCGTGTTACTCTCATACTACAAATATGCACTACATTGTATGCATATATACAGGTGGAAAATATTTTGTATGGTAGAAGGTGCTACTACTGCTGGGACGGTTGGCTTGTTGATGAAGACTAAATAAGTAAATCAAAACGGCAAAATACGTTGCCAAAAAGTCAACACACATAATTTGTAACAACGTTATAGTTATAAATAGTCTTCGTAAAATGCTTCCCTTGTATTGTGATAATGTTAACCATAATAAGAAGTAAAAAGCTCAAAAGGGTTTGCGTAACGTCCCCTTTAAGATTTTACAGGCATTTATTTATACGCGCGCTTCCCAGTTTTACTGTGTCGTAATCATAATAATCGCGGTAATGAGGAGATTGAGTGAGTGGAATGGTTGTCTGATGATGACCCTTATTCATTTGTTTTAGTCGGGGTTCCTGACATATCTACCTCATAATATAAGATGATGTATTCATCCTTCAGATTTTTTTTTGCTTAAAAAGCAAAAATCCAGTTTAGTTTTGTGTCTTTATTTTTTCTTTTTGAAGCTGCTGACGCCCTGAAAATGGCCCAAGTAATGTCAAATGAGTAATAAGAGCATACATGGTGGTATATGCACATAAAATCATATTTTTATTGACGTGATCTTCGCATACAATTTTGCTTAAAACTTTAAAAAAATGAGATCTGCCTGCCTAAAAAAGAGTGCTACAAGTGTAACATGAGTCAAATGAATTTCTTAGTTGGTTAAAGTTGATAGGAGGAGATTGATTTATCACAAGTTGAAGGCTGATTACAAGCTTTTTGTACAGCAAAATAGGTTTGTACGCACACGTGACGAGGTAGAGGAAGCATAATACTATTGTGAGCGATGTAAGTCAGTTGGGCAAACGGAAAGTGGAAAAACTTTGAGGTATACATACACTCTTGTTATGTGTAAGTAAACAGGCAAAGATGAGACAAGTTTTTCCGCTTGTTGTCTCTCATCAAACGTTTTTTTTACCTGACGAGTGGTTGATAAATAGCATAACTCGTGGTAAATGACAAAGGGTATAGTAAGCAAACGCCAAAGGGTATCGCTGGGTTGCAATGAAACAGTGCAGTTTGAGTGCATCCATTTTCACCCTCCATAGTACGCTTAGCTACGCTTCTATTTTGTGAGACTTATTTGCGCAGTGCTTACTTCACATTTGCTCTTCCATAATTATTTCTGATGCAGCATTTTACAAAAGAAGTGAGCATACCCTGTTAGAAACCATACGATGCGACTCATTTTTCTTGTAATAAGCTCATGAGTGCAAGTATCATCATCATCATCCTCTTGCGTCAAGTGGAATCCCCTGTTCTTCTGTTAATACTTCCTTTAATTGAAATACTTTCATATCTTTCCACGCACGTCTCGTTTTCCTACCAACATATAGCTTTGCTATTACACCACTTCAACTTTGTTAATTTCTTTTACTAAACTGAATATATATGTATATAAGCTGTGCTTATGTAGTATTCTTATCTATTTGAGACGCATCTTAACACGTTTTGTTTGCATGTGCGTTTCTGGGTTTAAAGTGTGGTATAATCATTTCGTTCCTTCAGGGTTTATTTTAATTCCTTCTAATAATAACAAAAGTACTTTAGTAAATGTTCAGCTATACTTTTTATAAGTCTTTGACAAACCTTATTTTGCAGTCACCTCATGCACACAACAGTTAATTTTCTGGACGATTTTTCTCTATTTCTTGTGAGTAATGCTAGTGCATTATATTGCCTGTTGCAGTAATGCAAACTTCTCAAATGCATCATCTTCATCTCATCATAGTTATCATCATCATAAAAGTGGTTTTTAAATGTCCCAAATTTTACCTCAGCTTACGAAAAGCATCAGACAGATTAGAGCAAAAAAGCTGTTTACCATTCCCGTTTCGAAATAAGTAGCAGTTGACTGCCGTGTGCAGGAGTGCAGTGATGATGAGATGAGACTTGTTCACTTTTAAAATGACCTGTATTTTTTGTCTGAATATAACTTTACTTATAATCTCCCTTCTGCGGCAGCTGCATCATCATCAACTCAGTTTAATATTTAGGTTGATTGCACACAACTAAAGTTTAAAATGGTTGTTGTTCGGAAAGATTATATTTTTTGTACGTGCTAAACCAACGCTGTTAAAAGCGATCATGTGATGATGATACGTTTTTTTAAATATCCTCGACATATTTTATTGTCATTGCTCTGGTCTTCTGTTGTAGCAGCGTATGATTATGAATGATAGCATATTTGAAAAAAAAATATTTCTTGGTACATTCTCATCATGAATGGTTTGCACATGTGTGCACCGTGCACGCATGCCAGCTCAGTTTTCTTTGTGCACTGCAATTAAAGGGCATCGGGCAGTGATACACATTCATATTTCTTTTTTGTTTATCAAAGATTTTTTTTAAAGTGCAGAGTCACAACAAGGCAATGGCAAAGTTCGCCCCAGGTGGAAACAAACGGTGGGCCGTCTTGAAACCACCGCATTCAAGGGATGCATTGCTGACAAAGGGATAACTACTGCGAGGACTCTGCTGACCAACCACTTTTTACTCGCTTTCACATGCCCAAACCACTTCTCGCACACGCATGATTTTTTATCACTTATCCTTGTCACATTTTATTCAGCGAAAATAGTAGGAGAAAAGGTGGTACTGTGGCAGTAGGGTTTCTCACTCTGTGGCGACTTCCATATTTTAATTATATGATTTTCGTTTTCGTTGAACCGAGCAGGTTTCCTGCCGTTATGTCCAATATCGTCCATTGTTAATTCCAGCTGATTTTCAGATGAGTAGTTATTTATTGGGATTGGCCCCCTTCTGTCAAACCCGCGTGAATTCTTTCAGGGGGTTGTCCCTCGTAAAAATGTTCGTTTTCAGTTTGAAGGCAACTTTGCAAGCTCAAATTATATCACCACAGAAAAAGTAAGTATAAGCTGCCATTTCCTTCGTGTCCATATATGGCCCCATATGTCCTACATGAGTATCAGTTTAAACATGACAATGCGCAATACAAACAAACTCGCAAGATTTGAGTTATTCAAAGCCATTCGTCGAAGACGTTTTCCCTTTCATTTTTCCTTTTGTTATGTTTATTCCGATAAAATCCCTCGAGACCGTTTGAATGTAATTAATTAGGAGGGGGACATAAGCACGATCAATTTAGTGAACGATTTCCTTCCATAAATCAACCACAATCCATCCTTGATTAAATAATCGATCTGTAACGGCATTTTGTAGATTGCAGATCCTCGATAAAAAATGGATTTGCAGTCTTTGCTGTCGGCGAAGAAAAAATGATTGCACACTGAAAGACTCTTTTGACAATTTGACACTCGACGAGGCACGAAACTTTATTAAAGTTCATCTTTACAATCAAAAGCAGATTAAGGATTCTTAGGAAGTCTGACTGGGGACATCTCAATCTCTATCGAGTGCGTATATGAAAGATTCACCCAGCTCATCATGAAAAAAGCTTTCACTTAGCCCAATTTCTTGTATGATTATTAAATGAATTGATTGTGTGCATGTACATGTGCATGTGGTATGTATACTCTTATTATTATGGAGATAATGTAAGGTGGTAGTTTACATTAAAATGCGCACATTGTAGGCACGAAACGTGTATTATTTTCATGTATGTACCTAAATATAATGACGTATCGTTACAACTTGAAAAAAAGAGGAACTGACCATCCTATAAGAAATAGGAAGCCGGACATACATATAATTAAGCTTTTGTTGATGTATTCATGCGTAGGTAGATACCTCGAAGTTAATGTACCTATGTAAATTTTCCTGAAAGAAACTTGAATCATTATTATTATTATTAGTCCACATGAGACTTTTGCCATACATCAACTACACACACATTTACTTCACAACAACAACTTTGTACAAAGTTGACACAGCTTAAAGGTATGTTCCCTTCAAGTCTGATGAAGAATCGGCTACCTTTATCAGGAGTTTAATGCAGCAATAGAGAGACCTATAGCCTCGCAGAGCCGGCTCTAGAAGAGTTGAAAGGAAATTACAAGAGGATGGGAGGCAAAAAGAATGATGATGATCAAGTAGCTAGAAAATGTGTGTATGTTTAGTGTCCGAGCCTTTTGAATATGAATGAAGGGGAAAGGGAATTTTTCTTTCGAAAATCATAATTTTTTGAAGAATTGAGCCCTTCTTCCTACCTACTACCTCATCACACAAAAGACTTTGGGTTTCATTGCAGAGTGCTGTATTCCTTTAGTTTGCATGATTACACACACAAATACAAAGTGTCGAGAAGGTAAAGTATGCAAATGGAGCTCTTCTATTTTCCTACTTTATTTGGGGAGAGTAATCATGCTAATCCTATTTTAACTTTTTCCTCCTTTCTTTACGTTTATTGGTGATGCCATAATATGAGTGAAGAGGTAGGTTGTGGAAGTGTCCTATTTAAGAATGAAAGTGAAGACGCGATGAGAAGGTGTAATTACTTAAGTTCCCAGTGCTCAGGGTAATTCATCATTCATTTTAAATACGTTGTAATGTTGCACCAAAAAAGAGAGAAATTATTAAGAGGTGTAATTTTTCATTTGCATTATAATAATTATTATATTTGCCATGGGCTAAGAATGATGATGTAAGCGAATTTTCTCAAAGGGGAAGAAGCGCAGACAGGCACACAAAATAAAACATAAAGTGTCACTTGACACATGTATTAAGTAGAAACTCCATTTGTGTATACCTACGTTCAGTCGACGCTAATTTTTTTTCTAAGCGCACAACAAAGGAAAAGACAAATAAAAAAAGTATGAAATATAGCATCATCCAGTGAACTTCCGCGTACTTTATGGCTTATAACAATAATTCGTAATGCTATTAAAATTCCAAGTTATCACATGGTCCTCCAATTCAGGACAATGACATAAGGAATTTAATGATATTACATTATTGCACTATGGGAGCTTACATAAGCCCACAAATGCGAACACTAAATATCTTGGTCGTAACTTAATGATCCCTGTCTTTCTCATCATTCTAATTTCACCATTAAATATTGTAAAATTTCGTGTTTTAAAGTTACCCACGTTTTCGCAGGAAGAAGTCCCAAACGTTCCTAAAATATTTGTTGTTGCTTTTCCTTCAATGGATTATCTTATCCTTGAACCATAAAACATGTTCTTTAATACTGTGACATGGTTCTCAAGTTGAATCCAACACTTTTCTCTCACTCGGTGACATTTCTTTACTGTTATAATGTTGCCTTTTGACGCGGTAATGCAAGATACATGTACTTAGGCTCGTCTGCTCGTGTGGTTTGGTCGACGGTTGTACACTTGGTTCTTACCTTCATAATAGAAAAAAAGTAAAAAAGAAACTCAAGGGGGTGAATTCTGCTCTTCTTGGTGATATAATTAACATTCGTTTTTTTTTCTCTTGCTCTTGGTGTCGTGCTTCGAATACTTATGCATCCTGTAACGCGCACAAAAATACCGGACGCGACGGAGAAGTAAATTCCTGGCTTTGTATTTTCAAGTATTGTTTACTGTGTATGTACGACATTAGCAGTAAATTCTTTTTGACTGCATATGGACTTCTTGAGAAAAGGGAGAAGGCCGAGAGAAGGGTAAGGTGAAGATGAAGTGGACACGAGGGTAGCAAAAAATTGTCAAATTGTCAAGACGTGTCTTCAGCTCACTTTGCCTTATCAGTGAACAAGTTGCCACTGTCTCCACCAAGTTCGTTGAGTTGCCTGTGTGCTTTCTGTTTGTAACACGATAAAAAATTTTCTCTGTGAAATAGTATATAATTCTCCGTATTAGGATGATTGAAGAAGGGACGTTGGTCATGATTGTTATTATTCCTAGGTGTGGCAAATCAGTATGAATGTATATAGTATAAAATGGCTCTAGTACAACTATCATTGTTGTCATTATTATTATTTTCCATTGGTCATTGCCTTCTCACCTGCTTGTCGCTTTTATTAGTGTATGGTCCTTTTATTTTTTTTTGTCTTCTAATGATATGATTATATGTTGTATTGTACAAGAGCACGTTTTTCCTTACGTCGTCCGTCATCTTTGTTGCTCCTCGTTGCATCATCTTTGTCATAAAGCGTCAGATCCAATTGCCTGCTGACTGGCGAAGAGAGAAAAAAACGAAGCAAGTTTGAAAATTATGATGGTGCCAAAAAAGTAAACTGCCATTGTTGTGATTACGATTATTGTTATTTTTATTATTTTTGTACTGCGCCGTCAAGTGCAATGCAATAAGGGCATTATTTCGTCCCTGTTGTAGATTTCATTAAAAAACAGTCCTCCTTGCTCAATACCCTCGTTTTATTCCATTCATATTGAACAAGAACAGGGTCTGCAATAAAGTAGACAAAGGCAATGTCAGAGACGCATGAGTGAGCGAATGGGGTATTGACATTTGAAATAAAAATGAACTACATAGCATTTAAAATGCTTTATTCATACGAATAAATAAATAATGAAGAGGCCCATTTGCTCCGTATTTTTAATGAGCATAAAAAATAAATTGAAATTGGAGAGGTGGCTAATAGGTATTGTAATAGGTATCCCTTTTACAAGTGATTCTTTAAATTATTCCAAGTGTAACGTCATAAAATGTTAATAAATTGTAGACAGGTACAAATATATTACTTTGGATAGATTCAAGACGATTTCAATCGATATCCTTTGTGCAAACGACACAGATGTATGCATGTTCGTCAATAGCTTGTTATTGGTAATGAATGATAAATTATTTATTATTTTTCTATATTATCATGACTTGTCGAAAATAATCAGAACAAATGGTTCGAATCTTTTGTTTTTACTGTTCGACAGGGATATTCTTAATGGTCGTTGTTTTGCCAGTTTAAAATGTATTACGCAAACTTTAATCTTCTTGACACCACTTATCCATTGCCTCACTAACTGACTGACATTATTTTCTTGTTTTTAAAACTGAAACCGTGATTTTGTCGATATCAAAAATTATTTGATAAAGTATACCTGCATTTATTATCACTGGGAGGAGTAGCTCTGCTGCCGCAGACCGAAGAATAAAAAATATAATTTATGCATGTACGATTTGCTCATTGTTACACAGTCTTGGCGTAAAAAACCTCTACTAACTATATCATGTCGTGTTGTCTACTCTGATTCCTGTTTTCATTTTATGAAAAGGAACACGTTTGGTGCACCGCTCGCATTATTATTGCTATTATTATTATTAGTGTGAGGAGTGAATCGTTGTAAATACTACTGGTGTACTGCATTTGCCTACCCAATTTGCATGTTAAATGTATGGATCTATGTCTGAACGCCTGTGGGAAAATATATCCTGAAATACGCACGGTTGACGAGAGAGAGAGGAAAGGATGACTGACTGAATTACGATGGGAAACTCTTTTGCACACCCTTTTACAGTATTTGCGCAGACTTAATATATGGATCAGTGTAACAATGAACATAGCGAACGTAATTCCAATAATAATATTACAAGTGCGGGTGCAGGCACACAAAGTCTTATCTCCAACCTAAGTATGCCTTCTACAAAGAAACTAAAAAAGAAAACAAACCTGCATTATAATGCCAGTGTCTTGATTATTGTTATTATTATTAACAAGTGCAACTGATATCATCATCATCCTCAAGCACCTACTTATTTTTCCTTGAATAACAAACTATTGGTATTTTTGCAAATTGGCTATCTTAAAACGTAACATGTCGTATGTTAAGCAGTGGGTTAGCCACCATGTGTAAGAAGATACCAGCATAAAGTAAAATGCAAGTGTCATTTTTTTTGTTGAAAAACCACTTGTCTTATTTATACTTGTCACCGACCTACCAGTTTTAAATGGATATTGAGTGCGTGTTTGCGTATCTAAAAAGCACTTAAGCCTGTCATTTCTGATCTCTTGTTGAGTTGTTAATTATAACATGGTATTTTGGGGTTGAGATTTTGTTGGAAAAGGGTTCTTGATATTAATGCTTTTGTACATTTCAAAAGATCAAAATATTGTACCTCACTCAAAACTTGTGGTGAACCACTGGCCAATCCAAAATGGTCCGCATGCAGCTTTTTTATGCAACTTGTGTGCACAAGTGTTGTTGATGACGGTGGTGGTAGTGGTACAAACTGCAAATTGAAGAGAGGCGAAGATCTCTATTAGTTATACCGACAAACTAAGAAATGATTCGTTTGAAGTGTATTTATGTTCTCACTTATTAAGGACCTTACAAAAAACAATGGTGCGCTTGTTTTAAAATGAAAATTTTTCTGTCATCATCGCATCACTCACTCACACCATTAGTTCTGGCTGGTGTGGAGACGACGACGGTGATATTGACGATGACGAAAAAATTGGAGCAAGTCCATTTGCGACATTCCTTCATCGTGTTCGTCATGTTAGTCGCTTTGCTTAGTGAAGTGAGCAGTGAGCAGAATCGAATGATTCAGGTGCATGCAATAATAGAGAAGATGTATTGTCTTTTCAGGTGGAAATCTCTTCAGCAAACTAGATTGCATAATGTTTGCATCATGTAACCACACCTTCGTTGTTGTGCACTTGGCTTGACTTTTTTTGTAGTTACTTACTCAAGTCTCGCTCTCACCTGTAAAAAGACACCTTAATTTTGCATCCTTAATATTTTTTACAAAAGGTACACAAAAACACAAACAACGTTAACTAATTCGCCAACAATGGTAATGATTGTTGTTAAATAAATGCAATTCTTCTGCAATGACAAGTGCGTGATAGCCAGGTATGGAATGGATGGACACGCATTTTTTTTAAATCTTTGCATGGTCACACAGCAAAAACTCAACTCACGCATATCAAGTTTATATCAAATGTTGATTTTCACATCTTGTCATTCCAACCTTAAAATGTGTTTACCTACTGTCAGTCACTGGTTTCTTACGATATGTGCCCGATTATTCGAATGCGCTTATCACGCTGATTAAATGTCGAAGTAAATACTCATGTTGCGTAATTCACGATAGTTTTCTTAAATTTTGGGATTTCTTCTGGTTCCTTTTAGCTTATCTCAGTGCAACACGGAGCAAGCATTAAGCATTTTGCACACCATGTTCGTTCATCGTCAGATTTTTTAATAAAAGGGACATTATTTCGTAATAGTTATTATTATTATTATTATGTACATATAATGCAACATGAAGTTTTATGTAGCAGAAGATGTGAAATGTTTTAAATTGCTCATTAATCCGGATTTTTTCTTTTTATTCGTTGAGACTGTCTGATGGCATATCTCAATACAGCTTTGCGATTGAATACTTTACAGATAAAAAGAGAAAAACATGAATGAATTATATAAGAACCTGAAGTCACGTACGGCTTTGCTCATCATCATCAATCACAAGAAAAACCTCATATATTCACCAGCAGCCGATTAGCTTTAAGGCATTCCCAAGCTCAAAATGAAAGAAGAAAGATGGTGATCACGACTGATATGACGGGAAAGCAATTCGAAATGAAATGAATGATGCGTTGAATTTTGTGTGCTACTGATGGACTTTTTGGAAGAAGGATTAAGTAAAAGGAGACCAAGTAACCTACTAATATCGGCTATGTAAACCACTGAAAACATGACAGGTGGATTGCATAAAATGCAACAACGTGCGAATGAGTCAGTTTGATTGAATCAACAATGTATCGTCTTGATTCATACGAACTCAAGGACTAGTTGCATTTTATCATTGAATTAGCACTAATAGCAATAACACGAAAGTTGCACAATCTTTAAAAAACTGGACTTGCTTGGCTGCAAAAAAAACTCGGTGAACTGATCATGGGTTTATCGAAGCATTAGCCAGTTAGCATATCCCATGTGAATTGAAGTTCAGGATGGCCATTTATCTTGACTTTGATCTCCTTTTATTGTTATTGAATGATTATTATGGCGGTCCTTTCGATACACATACATGGTTGATTAAAAGGGTTGAAATCCAAGACGGACTGTACAGGTGTTTTCTGCGAGATAAGCTCCTACTATAAAGGCTTCCACTTGACTTGGTCATTTTCATCCTGATTTATTGTATACTTTTTTGTGATTACGCGTGAATTATTATAGGAAAAAGTCTGACAAACGTGCTCTTTCAGATGATCACTGGTATTATTATCGCAATATCCTTATCATTGAAAATTGTTGAGCTAAAAACCACAAGAATCTCTTGAAACTAGATTGATTCAATGAAGCGAACAAAGTCGGTGCTTAAAGAGGAGGAACAAGGAACTCGTATTATTTAATGCTTACTTGTTAGATGTTTGGCGAGTGGGGAATGAGTTTAAAAATTCGCCTGCTATTACATTTATGAGAGCTCTTTATTGACTAGTGAGCAGAATAATAAAAGAATAAGTGAATAGTTTTTAAAGGTGTCGATGGCTTTTATTATGTAATGGTGATAATGATGAGAACTGTCGATTCCTTAAAGGGTAGTCTCCTAATTTATTTGTTGAACTTGAATTACTGTGCAACATCGCGATTTCAAGCTGCCTTGCCTGGTTTCTAGCCACCACGTTTACTTGCATGTTTGCCTAATCCAACCGCACCGAAATTATTACATTTAGGTTCGTAACCTTGAAGCAGCAATTTATTATCATCATCGTGAAAGGCAATACAATAAATTTCAGCAAAATGTCATATAAAAATATCAGTCGGTTTCTGGCATGCGAGTGAATACCCGCAGTTTTAAATTTGCGATGATGAAGAATTGACTTTGTGCACAAAACGACTTTTTTATGTTATGGTGAAACGTGGTAAAAGTAGCTAGGTACCTGTAAAAGCAAATTAAATTGTGTGATGTAAGAAAGCAATGGAAGGTAACACGGATGATGATGAGATTAAGTTTTGATTAAGCAGTGTTGGAGTCGTGACGGTCTCGTTCCTACTTGTGTGATGTGGTACACTTAACAATTCTGGATTCCCCTTTCCTAGCCTGAAAATCAAGTATTTTCATTGATCATTGATCATCCTCATTTTACATTTCATCAACAGCATCACACGCTCTTCGTATGCATGCAAGCATGCACAGATTTTTTCTTCCATTGTTTGGCATAATTAATTTGTGTGTGTGTGTGTGCGGTGATGAATTGCCATCCTTTTTCCATCCTTGTCGCGGTCATCATACGAGCAAAGTTAAACACTACGTAATAATGCTATCAACAATGATATTACATTGTATGAAGTTACTCCTTCAACATAAATTCGTCGAAGGAGGAAAGAAAAAATTTTTTTCTAGTTCTGCTTAAACTTGGCCAGTTACTAATAATGGTTAGCCGGTCTATTATACCCGTGGCATTTCTATCAGATTTTTATTGTAGTTATGAGTCTAGTTTTTTAAATTGCTTATTTCGCAGCTGAGCTAAGAATTGCTTGTTCGCTCGCGTTGAAAAAAAAGGAACTCGATTGTTTGCCCAGAAGCTCTTTTTTTACTACATTGACCAATGATTAGTGGGAACAGCGGGTAGTCCCTTGAAAAAAGTCGCTAGATTTGTTTGTTCCTCGTAAAGTATTCCTCGTTCTTTTAAAGAAATTTTAAAGAAAAGTTAGTGCTCTTCTTGTAGTTTGATAAAAAAACGCGTGAATTTATAAGAAATCATGAAATTTTTAACCGGGTAGTCTTTTCACCATATAAGATATACCTACTCAGATTTTTAATAAATGTAGGTAAGTATATTTTATATAAAGCACAGGTACAAGGTTCATGTTGTTTTGTGAGCATACCACAGCGTAATTTTTATGAGTACTTTGAATTTTTTCATGCATCCTTTCAAACTCATAAAATACCAGGTTAATGTAATGTAAGCAGTAATTTTATCGCTTTTAAATTGAAATGGTCGTCGTTTTCTAGTGATCACTCTGAATGACCTGATCTTTTGAGTTACAATCTATCTACTGTGCAAAAGAAGATCAAAAAGACGACATTCAATAACCCTCGAGATAAAATGGGATAACTTTGGCACATTATTAAATGAAAATGTCGGACTTTTTAAAAAGATAGTATAAAAGATGCACGATGATGAGTGAGTGCACTGCAGCACAAAAATCGCCTTAAATATGAAAGCCCAAGCCTAAAGAAATGTGCGTCATGCCTACATTCTAAAAATGATTCTTTCCCCTAGTTCCTTTTTTGCAGTGTGCACGAATATAGAAGGGGTACACCTATGTTATTGTTATTATGCAAGAGAGGTGTAAAAATGTTGATAGTCAGCCGTGCGTATATAAACCCAAAACTTGATAACGGGATCAACGTAGGCTTTCATCTGGGCATTTTCAGTGAACACTAACGACGTCCATATGTATAGAAATGCATACGGGTAAAAAAAGGAATATGTGGAGTTGTGTTGTTTTTGGGGAAAATGTATGCTTACTTGGTGGTAACGCCATAAATTCATAAGTTCTGATGTATTATCTCTTGTTTCAGCGTCTCCTGTCTTTATCGTGTCTGACTCTCCTGAAGAAATGTAATTTTGTAATGTAATATGCACATTATGAGTGTTCTACTGAAATAGGTAAATTTTATGCGTCCAAAGGCAACATTTTTATTTATAGTTTTTATGATAGATTCGGGCATTCAAAGATAAACATACTAGTCATATGTAAGCCATCTTGATGGTAGGAGGAACGTTCTATCTAACTCTCTAAATTATTTTTGGGTATGCCGGCATGTTTCAAAATAATTAAAAAGTAGATTTTTATATCCAAAAAGAGATAAATCAGGAAAATAGAAGAGGCGGTGATGTAATATCCTTGTAGCGCGTGTAATAATTTAATATTTTTCTGACTTACAAGGATGGGATCCTCCATTCGGATTATTATCCTAACCTGTAAAAACATGGCGTATTATAAATAAATGATTGGTTTGGTGGAGATAGCTGTGGTGGTATATGTATCATTTCACATTTTTAAAAGCTCACAAAGCACGACCAAACCATTTTAATTTTGTTAAAGAAAGAAAAGAACTGGTAAAATAGCGGTTCAATACAATAAAAAATCAGAATTGCTAACCCTATAAAGGGATTATTTTTATGCAATTGTTCAACAGTCTGGTGAATCTTCTCTGAGAAAAAAGGAAGCAGTAAGCTGATTTGGCGTTGTTTGTGGAAGCAGGTTCTATTTTAGCCAAAAGCAAACAAATTATTATGTGCTTGCTTGATAGCCTACCTTTCCAATATATGAATTTGCGGCTCAATCCGTAGTTTTTTAATGTGTTTTAAATCCATTTCCAAATACGATAACTATGCAATCTCGTCTTCTTTCTTGAGACCACATAAGAAATATTGTCGGTACCCAAAGGATTTGCACTTTTTTCTATGCTTCCCGATGCAATGGTTTCGCCAAAGTTTGTATTGCTTTGTTGCTCTTTCCCGTGGCAATTTGGAGGTAATACTCTTGGTGCAAATTGCAAAAATGAATATAATGCAATCTTGCAAGAGAAAAATGTTGGCGTCATGTTTTCCATTAATCCAGTAACATAATAAATACTTCAAATATCGTTACCACCGCGTGCTATGTAGGACAATTTTGTTTGAGGATAAATTCTTTGTTGGCGATTTATCCCGAAAGATTACTGGCTTTGATATGATTGCAAGATTATGAGTGAATAATAGAGACATTTTCTCCCTTGTCTTCATTTCGTTTGGGAACGCTTTTGATGAGATTCGAGGACTTGCAGCACGATCTCGATCGCTTGATCAGAGCCTTCGCGAGCTCGTCCCTACATATACAATTCTTTTCCTAAACAATACTTTCAACCCTTTGTATTACTCTGCATTGAGTAATACTTTCCATGCGTTTTCATAATACCCAAATTCGCATTTCTTGCGTTGTGCCTGCACGCTGCCTATCATCCTATCACAATTTTGATCGTTCTTATTCAAAATTACTAATTTACAGAATGGGATTTTTCGTGTAAACTCGTTACTAGAACAAAATATTACTTTGTACCCATCCCATTACTTATGCCTGCATTGATAAGTATTATAGGATGAGGATAATACTGCATTGAGTCACCTCAGATTTCAATGCACTGCATACGCGAAGGCAGAGATTGGGAAGGTCGTGTGTCTGTTTTTCTCACCCAGATATTACAGTCAGCAATAATATGCACCTTTAGTTGCACACAACGTGCGACATACGAATTAGGAATTCGTGGTAATGATAAAGAAAGTTGCAGGAATATACATAAAAAAACGAATGAAATAAATATGTGCCGTGAATATATATTTTTTTTCACCAAGTTTGACCAACATTATCCCTTCAATTCGTGGAGTTAGTTTGTTAGTTGAGATGACGATGATGATGCTAAAAACATAGTTGCGGTTTCTGCTGCAATAATTTTATTCCCTCAATTTTTGATGACACCACCACCACCATTTTAAATTATTACACAACAACAACTGTTTTCTTACTTGTTAAGGAAAAGGAATCTAGGGTATCTACATGAGTAAACGATTTTGCTCCAAATTGGATTAATGAAGCCGTGCACTGGTATGAATGTGGTGGTGGTGGTGGAAAAAAGGTATTTTGGTGAGAATTATTATGCTTGCCAACGAAGATTGAAATCAGTGTAGTGTGTAAGTGGATCCCTGCTTCAAGGAGCTTCAAAGACAGCTCGACAGTGTGCCGCGATGACGGATTTAATAAAACTCCGACCATTGCTGCTTTGGGGGATGATTAGTACTATTATCGATTTGTACTTCTTCGAACCAATTGATTGTACTGCCGATACGGACGAAAAATTTCATAAGATATATTACTGCCCAGAATACAGTGATCGCTTAATGATTTATAGGAATTTTGACTGTAGCCTTGTTATTTTTTGCAATTTTGCAAATTTGACCTTACCAAACTTGGTTGTTAGAAGTAGATATGGTGTAGTTATTTTTTCTGTCGTTGTTCACAACATTAACATTTTCACGAACTCGGCAGATGGACAGGCATAAATAAGTTTATGCACACACCTTTGAAAAATGTTTACCTGACACATAATAAAACTGTGTCAGTCAACAAGAAGATTGTTGAACTTTATAACAACAATAAATGTGCGCGTTCGTATGCATGTGAGTCATCCTGTTGTGGTACAGTTTTTTCAAGTACTTATATTTTCCCTTTTTGAACTTAAATAAGCATTTGGGAAAGTATCAAGTGTGAATTATTTATGATGGAAGACTTTTTTGTTTTTCGTTTGTGCAACTTTTGCTTGCTCCTTTTTTGTGCTCGCTTTGCACTCTCGATTTAATCAGTATTCATGAGCTTTTCCCAAAATCTTCGTAAGTTATTATATTAGCACCACAAAAATGACATGTGAGTTGCACTGCCTTGTCTTCCCTGAATTGATGGTCCCATGCAATGTTTTTCATATCATCTTCCCTCCTCCTAGCCCGTGATTTATGAATAACATTTTCCTTGTTACAAGAATAAAAGTGCATGTTGAGCAAGAGACTAAACGTGTGATATGCATACTCATTTCTCACTCAAGATGTATCAAGTATCAAGCTGTATGCAGTAGCAAGGGGATGCACAAACTGAAGCTATTTAAATTTTCAACCCTCTCCTAAAGCAAATGACAAATACGTAATAATGTGAACATGGACCACGGACTTATAGGTGTGCATGTTGTAATAAAATCGGCCACAAATAAAACACTTTTTTGGGAACTACTCAGGATACCTAATTTCAGTGCAGACAAAACAATGTAGACGCGTGTGCCACCATGCCAAGCAAAAAAAACCCTCGGGAGTTGATGACATGTAATACCGTTTGAATCCGGCTTGTCAACACAGTTTTCCCTAAAGTTTTTGCACTTTTCGTTATTACTATTATCTCACCTGTTTCACCATATGGGGTCTACTTCAGTCATGATTTTTGTCTGTGAGTTTAGATCCCCGGGAGGAAGGCGTCAGGGAAAAATATTATTTAAGAGAAATACTTGAAATAGTAGAAGATTCAGAATAGTTTTTTTTTCATTTATGTAGTAAGGTGAAAATTATTTTGCACCATTGAGCTTATGGCAATTACAATTTACACAGCATACCAGACATCCTTCATTGCTTGTTTGGTGGGCGTGTTGTGATAATAAGAATATATAACAAGCAATTCATATCGATATCTGCTAATTGAAACATGCTGTTTGTAACGATAGTTTTCGAATTAAGATGTGGATTTAGTATTTGTGATAGGTTTCTGATTGTTAATGGTAATGTTATTATTGAAGCAACTGAGTGACCATCCAAGCATAACTTTGATTACACCAATGGTGTACGGTTGGCTTTAAGCTGCAATTAGTAATTATTAGAAGATTACGCTTTCTTTCCCTCCCACTTGGTTTCTGATAGGGATCAAAGGGCACCAGGTTGCAATTTGAAACTGCAACTTCAGTGGAATGGAAATACCTGCGAGGTACAACAGAATGAGAAAATTCTAGCAGATTTCTTCACCAATAATGACCAGTAGTTGTACATCTTCTTCGTAGTCGAGGTGTTTTATTTTTCGAGCTTGAAGAATATAACCAGATCAATTTCTTTTTATAACGCTGATCTTCGTACGTGTTTTCCTTTTAAGGTACCAGGTAGTGGTGCATTGGTACTACTCTGCAGGAATAAATTAGAAACGAATAACAGAACCGGAACATAGACATTCATTTTTCTGTACTTTCTTGCAATGTGTCTATGTGGTTAGTACAAAAAATAAAAATTAGAGAAAACTGTGTACGAATATAAGTAGACGAATAAAAAAAGGCAACTGATTATTATGGTCATTGAATTGATCTGATATTGTATTAATGTTTGAAGAAAATATGCTAACTACACATGTTACATAAAGCAGAACGTGAATTATATTTATGCGCGCAAAAAAGTATCATTTCTTTTAGTTAGTTTCAAAAAATGCATGCTCGCCTAAGCAAGTAAGTAGGCATGCATACCAGGTAACATTGTGAAAATCTGTAAGAAAAGGATCCAAGAAATTTATTACTACACATTCCTTGGAAATTACATGATTCAACTCTCGTGCAACTAAGGTAGGCATAATTTCAATAGTTTTTACCAATTATTGCTTATTATATTTTCATACAATGGTATTTTTAAGGTATTTTATGTTGCCTCCACTTTGTTGTTGTCCACAGACCAAAACATTTTTTAAAACTTTGTGAGGAAGGAGGCTTTGTTATAATCATTGAAGTTATCTTGAAGACAGACGCAGACAGAAAGTAATAAGTCATTCATCCCATTTCAATTTGCACACATGTTTTTTATCTCCTTACTTACTACAAGTATTTGCGT